>LZPO01087559.1:29591-40309 GCA_001675575.1 Neotoma lepida | reverse complement strand
GCGGAGGTCTTCTGTGCCTCCAGCACTGCCTGGCACACAGTAGTCACTTAACTTACCTGCTGGAAGGAACAATGGCTGGAGGAACAAATAAATATGCAGATGCCCATCTCATTGGAGACATAAATCTGGTTTTCAGTACTGTGCTGTGACAATGAGAATTAGCCTAGCTGATAAGCAAAACTGGCCGTTGCAGAAGCAAGCCGAACTCACATTCTCGGAGCCGTTGAAGGGGCCTCACAGCAAACCATCCCTTGACTGGAAAAGCCTTCCCTGTGAGGTCTTCAGACACTAATTTTGACAAGCACCAAATTAAGACACATGCTTTGGAGTATTAGGGAATTTCCAGCTAAAAGATTAAAATGACGCAGTGAACCAGAAGATGCTGGAAGCTGAAGAGAATTACAGTTGCCTTATCATTTTTTTTTCTTATTTGTTTGGGTGATTTATCTATTTTGGTTTTCCTGAATTATTTAATGCAGAGACTTCATGGAGATAGGCATTCTAAAAGCCACTAAATGTTGTTTTTTTAAATTACCTTGTGGCCTCAAAGGAACAAGTAACCCTCATCTTCTGTTTATTGACTCTAAAATTCTCTATAACCACCCTATAAAGATAGTTTCTCTAAAAGCTTTTGTTTTTTTTTCAAAAGGAATGTTGATTTCCTAGATGGATCCCTGAAGTATGAGGTCAAGGAAAGAATGGTGGTTGTCATTCAGGTCAGTGTCTCTCAGTCCATCAAGACACTAAGACCTACTTTATATAACACTATTATTTGTTCCCTTGACAAAGGCCAATGATTTTATAACATACCATGTGGCAGTTTTCACATGTGCACAGTAGGCATACACAATGATATAACAGTTTCGTATGTACTGTCCCAAATCCATGNTTCTTTACTCTCCTATTCTTCAGACTATCAGTCTACACACAATATTTTTTCTCATGCACCCCAAAGCTAAAAATTTGAACATTTCACTTCAATAAATGAGGCTGAACATACAAATATCTTTAAAGTGGATCTAAAATAGCTGACTATTGGCAAAGTCCTATCTCTGCAAACTTTATTGCATGTATTCATATATTCCTTGTCACTACTAGGTCATAGTCTAAGACATTATCAGGTGAGGATCAGTTAGTCTGAAGGTGCCTNCCATCCATAGCTCAGCCTCCTGGATAATCTCAAAGTTGTTTAGACCTCATCAGGACAAATCATTAGTTTTTACCCTGGCACCAAGAGCTGGAAGAGCTAGAACATTCTCCTCCAGCTGCTTGTTATGTCCATGGACTGGCATGGTCACTATTTTGTGGTCAATCTGTGGGTTATTTGCTAAAACCTTTTTAAGCCCCTGTGTTGATTTTGAGAGAACTAATGAATAAGCCCAGGCTGAATAATATAATAAGTATGTAAACCAAATNAACTAGACCACTACTTCAGGATATGTTAGTAGCAGTGCACTTATNGGGAACGTTTAACATACTGACGCTGCTATGATGCTACGTGATGATGTCATCATCAAATACTATACTATATTTTAGTAAAGACCATTTTTTATTTTTTTCAAATGGCCAAATGGATATAAATGGACGTTTACATTTTAATTTCCTTTGTGCTTGTAGCATATGATCTCTCCATTAAGCTCCAATTTCTNTTGTATGCTGACTGAATTTAGAGACAGAGCCTGTCATCACACAAGGATTCAAACATGAGGAAATGTTATCCAGACTATAATGCCCTAGCTTTGTAAATCATAGGTAGGTGTCCTAGTTCCTTCTCTGTTGCTGTGATAAGATGTGCTGACAAAAGCAGCTTAAGGTAGAAAGGGTTCATTCTAGCTCACAATCCCAGGTTTACAGCCCATTGTTGTAGGGAAGCCAGCCCCCTTCCTAAGGAACTGGTACCACCNCAGTGGGCAAGTCTTCCCACCCCAATGAACTCAGAATCAACATAATTCCCCACAGACACGCCCACAGGACAACTTGATCTACATAATCCCTCCTTAAGACCCTCTTCCCAGGCNGTTCTAGACCATAGCAGGTGAACAATAAAACTATCCCATGAGTTATTTAAACAATGACAAGCCCACCCAAATTCAAGAAGAAGACATGGACATCCCTGTGGAAGGGATGTCAGAGAATTTCTGGTCATCATTTATTAACCAAGAGACGACCCAGACATACAAACGGCCACCCATNTTTGTCATTCTGGAGATGCAGAGCTCATTGTGACAGGGCAAACCATTCCTTTGCTGGGCAGAATTCAATATTACAAAACCTTTTCTCAGGCTGCACACAAGTTAACTTGTAGGAGAATGTTTTGTCCATTCCTGCCCAGCTCCTGCGGCTGCTCAGACCCCTGTAAACACACAGAGGCTTATATTATTTTCAAACTATGGCCTAATGGCTCAAGCTTCTCATTAGCTAGCTCTTACATCTTAAATTAACTCATTTCTATTAATTTATGTTTTGCCACGCGGCCTGTGGCTTACGGTACTGTTACATCTTGCTTCTCCTGGTGGTGGCTAACAGCGTCTGCCTAGCTCTGCTTTCTTCTCCTCTCTCTCTAGTTAGAATGTCCTGCCTAACCTTATTCTGCCTCACTATTGGTCAACAGCTTTATTTATCAACCAATCAGAGCAACACATATTCACAGCATACAGAACNACATCCCCATCATTAACTTTCTTACCATTTCTGGGGTTTGTGTTTCTGTTCCTCAGAACAGGACAGAGTGAGTAAGTTCTACCCTTTGTTTTAGAAGAAACTTTGATAGGAGCTGTGTTTTCTTCTGGAGGTTCATACTGTAAGATTATTTGAACAGATTTCTTATATCCCTTATCACCTGGCTATCAACTAAGCAAATAATAGATTACTATTATCCCTTGTAAAGTACAACTAAATTTGAACATGTTCCATCTAGTACTGGCCCATGCTACCTGAAATTGTATATGAAATAATTTCTCCCAAGAAATACCTAATTATTAGTAGAACAGTTCATTAGAACACACTGCTAGTATTTTTTTGGGNCCCCAGAGTGCCTGCACATTCTCAGCCAATGAGAACTCATGTGGGAGTCTATACCAGCAGCTTCCAGGCAGCAGACATTTGGGCCCCATATGGCAAATGTGCTCAGCCAGTGAACACTCCCCTGCGCCATACTGAGTTGAAAGTGTTCAGCAATGTGTTTTATATACCCTCAGGAGCCTCTCTTTCGCCATATATTTTTTTGTGATCTGGTGAACTGTTTGAAGCCATAATGGCAGACAAAATATATGTAAGTGGTAGCGCCGAGAGGGAGGCAGAGAAGAGACAGACAGGAAGGATATCACACTGGTGTTAACACACAGGGTTCCCAGCAGCTCAGGAGCCCTTTGAAGAAAAGGTCAGGGTAACAGATGGAGTCGATCAGCAGGAAATTAGGGATTGGTCTAAGTCCTTCTGACATTCTGAAGGGCGTCTCAAGGCATCCCTGTAGGATCGCTCAACATTTGTCAGAGAAATTCCTAGAAGAAGTTAAGGCTAGTGTGTGTCATGGCTTCTAGTGATTTAATAAAGTGGAAGAAAGCCTGGCACNGCCATGCCAGGGATGCATCTTCACGTGGACAGTGCGTTTAGGGGCAGATGTGATGAAAAGAGTGTCCCACACCAAAAGGCACATTTCTGTTTTCCAGGTGAGTTTCCATCAGGAAGACTGGGATGGCATTATTTTTATCTCAATATAGCATTTTCTCTCTATTATTTGAGCTGGCTTTAGCTTTTTAAAGGCTATGTTACACTGTTGACTCACTTCAAGCTTCTGTGGCAAAGACGTCCAGGCATTTTGTGGATTGAACAAGCCAGAGTCGCTAACATATAATCTGGCCACAGTGGTGCAGAGGACCATGACTTATGTTTATTGGGCTCTTACTATGCTGCAGGCACAATAAAGTGCTTTTCATTATCTCCAGACATCTTTATAACAAACCTATGAGGTAGTTACTTATATTGTCTCTGCGTTAAGTATTTGGAAAATTACGGAAGCTGGAGAACCTCCCCAAGGTCTCAGAGGCAGTAAATGGGAAAGCCGGATCTGTGTTGCTGTGGAGTGATGTCAGATACTGAATACACAACTGAGATGTCAGCCATCGTTCCCAGGATGGGCTGTATTCATAAACGTTGTTGGGAATGGATGAAGAAATGAATGAATGGTGTATTTGTCAGTTTGTGAAGTCACCAATCAGCAAGCATTGGCGATGTAAAACCCAATTCTTGATGCAAATCATCATTCAATCTTGCTGTGTAGTAGTGAAAAATATTTTTTAAATTATGATTTCTCAACTTTAGGATTCCATTCTTTCCTTGGAGACCCTCCAAACTAAGGCATAGCAGTCCTTTTGTTCAGTACATGTTAGCCATGTCTGCTTTTCAAGTATCAAAATGCTAACAGCAGCCTCAAATTTTAAATTATTTAGTGGCCATTCCTAAATAGAGAGGCCAGCTTTAAATAAGAACATATAAGAAATTACACGTGTGCCTCTCCATGGAAATTGGGTCAAGGGAGAATAGCCCTGAGGATTTGATATCCATCAGTGAGATCCTATGACAAGAGAAACCAAGCACATAGGTTGGATTGAACCTTAGTTTTTTCTGTTCTAGGGATCGAACCTAGGGCCTTGTGCATGCTGAGCAAGCNCCTTCCTGTTGAGCTATATCCCAAATTACTTTCAGATGTGATATATAATATACTTCCAGTACTTTTTCCCCTCTCCATTGTGAGGTTGGTACTATGCCAAATATGAATGTTCCATTAGCCTGGATGCCAGAAACAGGCAGATATCTGTCTAGCCAAACCATTATCCTGAGGANATAACCAGAAATCAGTTATTATAAGTCACCCAGGACGTGGGTTATTCGTTACCCCAGCATGCTTAACCTGAGCTGACTAAGAACCTGGGAATGTTTGAGGAACTTCTGGCTTCTGCTAGAGCAATGTAGGCACAAGAGCANTTCCTAGCCACTTCCAGCAGAGGGAGAGCTTGAGCACTGACACCGTGTCTGAGACAGGCAGATAAACAGAGATTTTCAATGCATGACTTTTCACCACTCTGTCTTAAAATGAATGAAGCACCAAGTGGATCATTATCGTACTTATGGGTTGAAGTACTTTTAGGTCCAGTGTACTGTGGGAGATCAGACATCTAGCTCACCCTGTCTCTGCTCAAAACCAGTTCACCTACTCCAGTCTGTTTCAAACATTTGCCTTCCAATTAGATTTCATTTGTAAAAAAGATTCTCCATCAAAAATGCTGGACCATCCCCGCCTCAGATGAGGCCCTGAANTAATTTCAGATATTTNGTAATCTTTACCTTCAAGTCCTTGGACCCTGTTTGGGTCTATCCTCAGCCCAACCCTTGNTTTCTGGGCCTGTGGCAAAAGAGTCTTGGCTCCTGAGAAAAATATTCATGTGGGCTGTGTTTTGCTCACAGGCACTGTATAAACTATATTTAGAGCCCTGGATGGAGAGATGTACTGTGTCAACACTGAAATTTAATTACTACCGTGGACTTGAAATCCATCTACCTTCTTGTGTTGCAGAGTGAATATTACCTCTTGTGTTTGTTCATTTTCCTTTATGCGTCTCCAGAAGTGGGTGGGAATCTTTTTAACAGTGTGCCCACCTGCCTCTCTCCTGCAAATGCGTGGAACAAACTTCGAGTTTTGCAGCTGTTTTATCTGTGTGTTGTGAAGAAGAGATATCATCCCCCTCAGCTCTTCGGACGTGTCCCAGGAGGTGCTCTCTCTGCACTGCACCTGTTGTCACTCGTTCCAGGCATAAGTGATGATGCTCAGTAGGATTTGTAAAGCATTGTCAAATGAGCCCATTATTTTAAACTCCAGTTAAGGTAAGGGCTTAAGATTTATAGAAGCCTGCTACAGTTTCATTAAGCACAGAAGACATTTAATTCTTCTCTCTCTTTAGGCAAGGGACTTCGTATTTTGTAATGTTCCATTAATCCGTATTTTAATATTTCTTCAAAATGTGTCTGTTCTCCATGTGCTGTTTACTGTCTTTGTCAAAGTCAATGAACAGGCATAAAAAATAACCACATGATATAGAGACTCCCGCCTTCCAGGTCCTGTGGAGGAAGTAAGTAGATGCTGTTAAAAATGAATCTATCTATAGTGGGGTTTACTTTTCCTATTTCTGTGTAGGATTTTGATTTCATTTTAAATGAATGGCATAGATCCCACATCTGGGAACTAATAGAATTTCTGCATTTACCTACTGATCCATAACCTTTAGGTTAGATGATATATCAGTCTGCAGTCAGTGAGGCGCAGGAAGAAATGCTTTAAAACTGAAATGACAACATTTCTGTTCTACTCCAGACACCAGATATGAAGGCCAGTTTGGGCTGCTTATTATTGGGTGGTTTTGGATTAGTCCTGATAACTGCCACACAATAAGCTGTGGGAAGTAGATACAGCCCCCTAAATGAGAAGAGACAAGGAAACAAATATGTCTGANCACAGTTGGAAGGCTAATGTTAGAGGTTCAGGGATGGTGCCTAAAGAACCCTGCTTGGCACACAGTTAGACATATATGGTTGCCACTGGCCAGATTCCCAGGAGATATAAATGATCACCTAGTCCTTGCTTCTAGGTGTCCAGAGCTCTTACTGTGGTCCTGAGATACCAGGCCAAATGCCAGAGCCTTTCAGTGCTGAGAGCCTGATATGAGTGAGGAAGTGTCCACAGACCCACCGCTCTGTTCTGGCCCTGGGATGTCTGAGGCAGTATAGTGCACTGTATACTTACATGCAAAGAAACAAGGTCAAGTCCATTCCTGGGCTTACTGGCCAAGAGGCTCTGGCCAGATCACTTAATCTCTAAGTCTGTCTCTGTGCCTGTGAACTTACGGTTGGGAAAGGATTACATCACACCATCCTGATCAGAGTCTGGCTCTAGTGAGTAGGGGTGGATCCTACTTCCTCACCAGCTTTCTAGAACTGTCTCAGAGAACTGTCCCTGGAACTATTTACTGGGTCCTGGAGCAATCTGTGGAGGTCCCCTGGGGAGCACCAGCAAGGAAACCCAGGAGAGGCAGAGTGGTAGGAGAGTGGATGACTGTGGTACACTTCCCCTCTGTCCTTTGTTTTATCCACACCTGCTCTGCTCCTTGTCAGGTGAGACCCCAGCCCAGAGCCCGCCTCTCTTTGTACTTTGGAAGCCCCCAAAGGCACCCTAAAAAAAGAATGAGGAGCTAAGTTGGCACCCACAGGTTAGGGTGTTTTTCTTTTCCTTCTTCCTTCCTCTTTGCCCCGCTTCATATCTTCCCTTCTTTCTTTCCTTTCTTTGATTTTTTTTTGAACAATGGACTTGTCAAAAGAAATACTGGTTTAGAAAGATTATAAAGCACTCCAGTGAGAATTTTTTAGATGGAGTTATGTGCAAATCAAGTGTGCAAGGCCTTCCCTGTCCTTCCTCCCTTCACCTGTCCTGCACATCTCTGCTTAGCTCCCAGATGAAACTGCAGCAGGATGGAAACATTACTAAGAAACAGACACAAAAGGGAGAAAAAAGTAGACTGAGTTCCCANGCTAAACCAAGTAGAGTTCTTAGGACTTGGAATGGAATACAGCGGTCAGCACGTGCTTGTCCACAAGGCATTTACCCCTGTTTTGGGGGCCATTTCCTTCTCTCATTCTGCTACCAATCTTGGAACCTTTGACATCCAATTTCTACGTTTGGGTACTTAGGACCATGACATGGCATGACTGAGTATATATACGGCTATTCCAGCACAACTGTGGCTAGTTGCTTCATTAAAGAAAAAAGGTATATTTGACTCCAGAGCCTGGCTCTGGTGAGAGCCTCATGATGGATGGATGGCAAGACCACTTTGGGAGCCTGTGCACAGATCCAGCCTGTAGACTTTCAGGAGTAAAGCTTTTGTGGCTTACTGGCTCTTTCCAGGACTGGCTTNTTGAGTTTTCTGTCATCTCCATAACTAGTTCCAGGTATTGAATTACTTACAGTAGTTTTCTTTGGTTTTACCCCTGACTATACACTCACTAGACTTGCCCATCTGAATCTCTTTGTGTTTTAAAAGGTTTATTTTATTATTGATTTATATGCACGAGTGTGTGTCCATGTGGGGTTATGTCTGTGTACATTAGAATGCCTGACAAGACCAGAGAGAACACTGGATCTCATAGAACTGGAGTTATAGGTTGTGAGCTGCCTGACANGGGTGCTGGAAGCCCAGCTCCAGTCCTCCAGAAGAACAGCAAGTACCCTTAACCACTGATGAACCTCTCCAGCCCCAGATCCATTGAGTCAGAAGATGGAGAAAGTTAATGTGTGTTTACCCAGCTCTGTGTACTGACAAACACAGATCTGTCCCGGGATAATAGACTTCCTCTGTGTGTTTCATTGCATGTGTACTGAGCTCTCATTTTGTTATTGTTGAGGTCTCTCTTTAGAATTACACAGCATCACAGGACAACCAAATGCTTAGAAGTTTACAGTGCTTTCCCGAGTAAAGAAAGGGGTTCTGGTAGTCCTTCACATTGTGCTTCCTGACATACAGGCTATTCTGATGCCCAGAGGGTCTGTGGTAGAGAGACACTTGCCTAACCCCAGGACAAATGTGCCCTGACCTGTTTGCCACTCTGCTTTCCGAGAGAAAACCTGAGAGAGTTTTATTAAGTAGAGAATGAAACTAGAGAATTCTGGTTAGAATCCCAATGATGAATAGCTTAAAAAATAATTGACATCTAAAATTCAGTGTTAATATCACATAACATGGCAGGTGGGGGAACTGAATCCTTGGATCACTCCGAACTGCTGGGTTGCATGTGAGTCTATTAAAAGAACACATGTGTTTGGGGCAGGGAGAAATGTTGATTTAGTCTTAGGAGTTTCTTAAATTAACTTTCAAAAGAGTAAGATTCCACCAGAATTAGATGAATTGTGTATTCCCATTCGTAAATGAGTTAACAACTAGGTCATGGGGCTGAGATGTAGCTCACCTGGTCATGAGATTTCCTAGCTGTGAAAGGTCTGAGTTCGACTCTCAGCCTCATATAAAACCAGATGTGATGGTGCATGCCTGTAATCCCAAGATGGGTGCGTCAGAAGTTCAAGGTCATCCTTGCCTATGTAATGAGTCATGGCCATCATGGTTTTCAGGAGACTTTGTCTCAAAAAGAAGTAGAAATGAGTTAATTCTTGACAGCCAGAACTCTTCGTCTACATTGCTCTTTCTCCATACTGAACGTGGGAAGCAGAGAACAATAGTTCTTATTTTGTCTCTGAGAAGTAGGAGGTGGGCTGGAGGCACTGTTCACATGGTCTGTTTTGTGTTTGGTGCATCCTTCCTTTTTGTCTTCATAATGGGATGCATTTTAATTATCTTTGGCTGATTCCAATGGCAGTTATGAGCAAGACCAGCAAGGCCTTGAGAAATGTGCTTTCTGTAGCCACTTCGTATCCGTGTCCCTCTGCATGTGTCCCTCTGCTCCACATCAACTGCGGTCTGTAGAACTCTGTGCAACTCGGCTGGGGATGTGCCTTAATGGGAGAGCACTTGTCGTCAGTGTGTAAGAGGCTGAGTTCCAACCCCAGCAGCACAAAAACTAACAATAAACAGGGCCCATGTCATCAAGACCCACGCTCTACTGACATTCTAAGCAGCTGCTCAATGTAACTCCATTTCATCTGCCGTTAATTTTCAGTGCCTTTTAATAGAAAAAAATATATATCTTCTGTAGGAGAAATGGGATTAGGATTTTAAGAAGGCTATATGATAATGCAACAGTAAATTCTTCAATACCCAGTTGTCAGATATGTTTCATTAAATTGCAAATATCAGATTACTTTTTTAATTATTTCAAATGTGCACTGGGAATTATTCCACAATTGCATGTTAGAGAAAAAGCAAGGCTTAGGTTTTCTATTGTCCGACTCCAGGCATCCCCATAGATCTTCATAGGAGATATTTTAGCTATACAGTTAATACTGACTTATTTCCAATCAGAGCAGAGAGATCAAAAAAGACAAACCCTCTACAGACCCACTCATATTTTTTTAAATCCATGTTTAAAATTAATAATTTTCATAGGCATTCAACAGTGAATAATAATGTTGAACTCATTTATTTAAAGTTTCAAACTAGCTGTAGATTGATTCTCTGTGATCCCAGAAGCCTACACACAGAAGTGCAGTGCTTACCCCATGGTTTCATCCTCCATTGGAACTTGTGTGAGTAGCAGAGTAACTGTGCACAGTTCTGCTTCCTCTGGAGCACACACACCATGGCGCTTACCTTAGATAGGAAGTATGAGGGTAAAAGATCATTTATGACTCAATAAGTATTGGTTGTATGTCTCCTGTCTAACTGACACAGACCCAGTCTGCTGCATGGATGGTTTGGAAGGGGAAACAGAATCATACAGTTGCATGAATCAGTGTACTTGTTGGTGGATAAGGGCTATTAAAGGAAGATGCTTGATGCTAATAGAACACATTACGGGTGACTTAATTTCATCTGCTGTCCTGGTGCACTTTCTGTTGCCGTGATAAGCACCATAACCAAAAGCAACTTGGTGAGGATACGTTCATTTCATCTTACAGCTTACCATCCATCATGGAGAGAAGTCAGAACAGGAACCTGGAGGCAGGAATAGAAGCAGAGGCTGTGCAGCAACACTGATTATGGCCTTTCTTCCCATGGCAT
>LZPO01087558.1:67343-78308 GCA_001675575.1 Neotoma lepida | reverse complement strand
TAGCCAAGGACCCAAGAATTACCTAAGACAGAAGGCTTTGAGTCACTCAGCAGCCATTCCATCTAAACCTGTGGAGTTGTTTGACAAATGGTAAGTGCTGGCAGAAAAAGTGTCTTCAATCAAAGTGCCTAAGAGTAGTCTGGACTTGTTTGAGCCATTAAAAGCCTATTTCCTCTTTGGAAATTACCAGCATATGTATTTCTCTTGGTCAAAATATTTCAAATTATTCACAAACACTGGAGATAGAATTCAAAGGTAGAACAATTACCTACCATGTGTGAGGCCCNTCGGTTCAATCCTGACTCCTCCAAAACAGGAAGAGAGGAAGGAAGAAGAGAATGAAGGAAGAGAAGAGGAACAAGAAGAGAAGAGGGAGGACAGGAGGTAGGAAGTAAGAGAGAAGGATGAAGAGAGGAAAGCCGAGAAGGAAAAGAAAAGTTGGCTTGTCTTCATCCATGACTTACTCAAATTCATCAAAAGCAAACAGTTCAGAGGCAGGAGACTCCAGGAAGAGCAGTCTATCTGGCCCCACATTTCAACCCTTTAGTCATCTCTGNGTAGCTTCCTATATACTGGTTCTCTTAATTGTTAAGAGATGCCCAGATTCTTGAGGATATAATTAAATCTAACTCCTTTTATATACAAATACTCAACCCTTCACCATGTGCAGTCTCTCAAACATTTATTTTTGCATATGAATCTGTGGAAGTCTGTTCCTGTGAATGTCATTCATGTTTTAATCCCTGAGCCCCAAAGTCAGCACTCCCACCAACAGAAACTAGCTTCTAGTATTAAAACCTTAGGAGTTCATCTTTCTGGATTTCATAATGTCACCAGCAAACATCAGAGTGACTGTTGCTTAAGCAACCTTCAACTCTCCCTCCCTACACACCTCTGCCAACATCAGCCATGCATGACAGCCCCAGCTGGGAAGACATCTTGAAAATCAGGTTTCAATTCTGGAAGCCGTAGTACCCAGTATTTTTCAAATCATTTGTCCACATCCACCTCTNAGACCAGGCAGGGGGATGCAAAGTCACCATGTTAACCCCTTTCATGCCAGACGCCTCACAGGAGCTTTGGCGGAGCACCACATCCCAGCACTCCACTTCAACCATAATGGGGTCGAATACTCTGTACATGGAAGCTGGCCAGCAGATTTAGAAACCGTGTTGCTCTTGGCATCCATTCCGGGACTCTGTGTAGAGCTACGTGCTGAGATACAACAGCCCGGGCAGCTTTTCAATACCAGAGTTCACCACCCTCCGTCTCACCATGCTAAGTCACAACAAGATTCCAAAGATAGGTACANACAAGAGAAAAAACTCACTCAAATGCATAGTCCCTTAAACTGCCACTAATGAAAAGAATTGCCATTTGCCTCATACCCAACTTCCTGCTCACAACATCCTCATCACCCAA
Organism: Neotoma lepida; assembly: GCA_001675575.1. NCBI lineage: Eukaryota > Metazoa > Chordata > Mammalia > Rodentia > Cricetidae > Neotoma > Neotoma lepida. The sequence continues at coordinate 76,886 of LZPO01087558.1, read as the reverse complement.
GTCCATTGGAGCAACCAGTAGTTTTCAGCATCCCTATTTGGTTCCCAAGATCCCAACACAGTCTTTGGTTCATGATTACCCGGAACAGGGTACAGACAGGGGTCTCTACCAGGACTCTGAGATCCAATGACCAGAGGCGTCTTCAGAGAGTACACGGAAGTGAAAAGGAGCTATGCTTCCACTATGGAACTCTTGGAACTAAAACGTGGCACCTTACCCTTCATTCCAAACTTGGACCGGCGACCATACTTGTTGATCATGATAAAGAGAACCACCAGAAGGACACAGGCAAANGCAGCAAGTCCGACTGCTATGGATACCTATTAGGAGCCAAACACAGACAGTCAGGAGCAGTGACAGGGCCTCAAAGTAATGTGTGTGCCCAATGAAAACAAACCAGTGTCAGCAGAATAGGTTCCTCTAAAACCTCTGCTANTTAAGTGTGTGCAATCTGAAGCCTACATACCACGTGCACCCCAGGACACCTATGCATACAACAATGACATGTCACAATATCAAACTATTGGGCAACCCTGGAGTAAAGATTTCAGAAGTGGTTTATGAGACCCTAAGAGAGTCTTAAAATTTTTATTTAAAAAATACAAATGAATAAGCTTGATTAGGGCAAGTTCCCTGATTCACTACTCTGAGCCCCTCTTACATGGAGGCCAATCTAGAATTGCAACAGCAAGCTGAGAGAGACCTCCATCTGGTGTTTTAATTAGCAAAGGAATTCTCTATCGAATTCCACAGAAACCTTTTCATAGTATTTCTACTCAGAGTGGTCTAGTAGTTCTGGATACAACAGACTCCTTTCTACTTCTCCCCAGGAAAACCTCAGACCCTGAGACAGGCATGGGAAAATCTATCCAAGGAGATTCTCGGAGTAATTTGGGGTTTTGCAGAAGGTTTGCCCAATCAGTAGGCCTTGCAAGCCTGCTGGGCCTGGCTTGGAAGAGACTGGGAATTTCAAACTGCTCTCTTCCTAGCCGTGGGGCTTGGAGCTGATCGTCAAAGGCTTCTTCAAACAATGAGGTACTCCCATCAAACATGGAGAGTTTAAAAAAACCTCAAAGAAATCATTCATCACTGCTTTTTTTTTCTACTATTGGTACTGAGGCTCCAAGTGAGAGAGTATGTGGAAAAGTTAGCACCTCAAATGCAGTCTGAAAATGACTCTACTCTTCAGTATTTTCCTCTTAACCAGGAAGTAACTCACCCCAAAAGTATCTTCCTCTGGTTTGTGGGTCACAGTGATAGGAGGTGTAGGGCTCGCGTCAGACTCTGCAAAGAAATACAAAAGAAAGGATGGCAGTTAGCTCACCAGCCAGGAGCCCCAGCTAAGTGCCTGCCCTGTCCTTGGGAAGCAGGTCCCTAAGACCCACCCTCCTAGTTGAGCAGACACCCCCCAGGGACAAAGTGAGTCCCAGTACAGCCACCTGTCTCAATGCTACAAAAAAATCTCAAAGGAATGCAGACCTCTATCCCACCTCCGAGCCCCAGCCCAGAGAACACCCCACAATCTGGGCAACATGCACCCTGAAGTACAGGAGGAGAAGGAGGAAAATGGAATCCTGGCTAGCATGGGGACTAGGAAGATTTTAACAGTGGCAGTAGTTGTCACTGACATTGTTACCCCTTGCTTAGGGAACTTCTTTCATTCTCCCTTCTGTCTCATTGCTTCCCTCTTTCACTCTGACTCCTCAGTAAAATCCAGGCTCACATCTCAATGAACAGCCCTCTAGCCATTCCCCGAGGACTGATGCCAGAACACAACAGCAGTTGGAATTGAACAACATTCAATGGACCAGGAAANGCCACCCAGGGACATCCTCTATCTACAATCACTTCCTTGCAAGAAGTGACCCCAGCTCTGAATGTTCTTAAGGGACACCTGTGGGATTATGAGATTTCTTTTTATGACCAAGAACAAGTGTAGGGGTCATGGTTGGCAATTCCACTTGTTCCAAATAGCCAAAGCATTCCTAAACAGGNTTGTTCTACCATTTCTGGCCTGAAATTGGGCAGAAATGGCAACAGTTGCTGCTGCTCCCATCATGGGGAAGTAATCAAAAAGAAAGCAAAACCCCAATTCCTTCAAGGATGGTCCAGCCCTACCCGCAACTCTATTATAAACTGAGNTTCAGTGTTGCTGTTCAAGGACATGGGAGCCCCTGAGAAACCACAGTTCTACCCAAGGTAGGTTCTGGCCAAATGCTTGATCTCTTAAGGCAGATGAGAAACACTGGCAAGTTTACAGGCTCTACATTTTCTCTGTAAGAACAACTGAGGTGATAAATGGGGGTCTACCTAGGCACATGAAACCTATTATTCACTTGCTGCAGACCCTTTTCAGTCAGACAGAGAGACTGACAATACGGTCATACCTTAGAAAATGCCCTGAGTGGGGTGAAGTGGGGATATAGCTCAGTTGCAGAATACTGCCTAACTCTGTATTTAATCCCAGTACAAAACGAGGCAGTTGGTAGTTCTCTANGAGAAACTGTGGTCCAGGGCAATTACCTAAGAAAAGTGTGCCTAGGATTTCTTTCTTTTCATAATGCACTAACACCCTCAACTGCCAAGGGACTGGGAACATGGACTGGGCAAAAGGGCAGTCTGAATTTAACAGTCACCAAACTATCAGGACAAAAGAGTTTCAAACCCAAAGTCAAGGAGACTTACCAAAGTCAAAGAAATCTGTGCTCTCTGGGGGGACAAAAAGAACAAAGAAGTAATTAACAAATATAATAACAAAAAGATTAGGGGTTGTATAGGACAGCGACCTACTAACTGTGATCTCTCTTGATTATCACAATTCCCCATTCCAACAGCAAGGGACACATAGAAATCCTTCCTCGGTCACTTTCTCCAACCTGCACTCTTCAGGAGATCCTCCTCCAAATGGAGGCTCAACAGATGCAGCTCCTGGTCTCAAAGAAGGAAGCCCACCTGGGAGCTAACAGCCAAGCTAGCGTCATGGTGAGGCAGACAACTGAGTCCCTAGCCACATCCCTGTCTATAGCTGTCCCTCCTTCAAGGACACTAGAACACTGGAGACGACCCTTCAGAGCAGCTCCAACTATGACCCTAAAATGAACTTCCTTCCTTCAATATGTGTAGGCAATGCTGATAAGTCACTGAGAAGTTTGGGAGACCCTCCACCCCCTAGAATCTTCTTATCATCCATATAGACATTGCTAACTGAACTTTGACCTATAGAAATGACTCCCCCAATAATAAAAGCTAATTCTTAACTGGGCCTTAACTATGAGCCGGGGCTGTGCTCCGTGCTTCAGGTGCTATGTCATTCAAGCCTTATAATCTCCTAGACGATGAATAGCAGAGTTATAGATATTAACTAATTGAATACCATTCATCTAGAAAGAGATCGGAGTTGATTTAAATCTAAGACTGGACTCTTAACCACTCTACCAGCACTGCTCAAACTTGAGCACATAATAGAACGAATCATTGGAAGGTGACTGGCACCATCCTCCACTGAGAGGAATAAGGATTTCTGAAAAAATGGACTACTTCATATCTGGGACAGGAAAATTAAAAATGTGCTCAGGATAGCCTGTGGCACCAGAAAACAAGAAAGTGCTTAATGATCTATGNTCCTGGAAAGAGAAAACAGGCAGTGATGCACAGGTGAAATGTTTGATAATCTGAGCAACAAAATAATATGAGTCATGGTGTGTTATGGGCTGCACTGTGTTGTCTCACAATCCATATGACTAAGTTGCAACCCCAGTACTTTAGAATGTCACTATATTTGGAGATAAGGTTCGTAAGTGAAAATGAAGCCATTGGGGTCCAGATAAGCAGAGATTAGAACATGGATGTGCTCAGAAGGGAGACCAAGTAAAGATGCAGGAAAGACAGCATCTACAAGCCAAGGAGAGGCCTTGGAAGAAAGCAAGCCTGACAACAGTTGGTCTCAGATTCCCAACCTCCAGAACTGTGATAAAATAGATTTTTGCTATTTAAGATACCCGGTCTATACCCTGTCTCTTATACACATCTACAACAGTTGGTCTCAGATTCCCAACCTCCAGAACTGTGATAAAATAGATTTTTGCTATTTAAGATACCCGGTCTATACCACTTTACTATGACAAATCTAGACAACAAATACATGAAGTGCAAAAACACCCACAAGTCCTTTATATATACAAATGTATAATTGAACAAGTGAGTGGGAGAAGCTCTTCTTCACAGCAGAATTCCAACTAATAGAGGGAAGAAAAGAAACAGAAACTACCATCAGCTGCTAAATAATATAGTGATGATTGCTTGGGCAAGAATCATCAATGAATGTTAAAATTACTGTATGAAAAGATGGCGAGAAACAAGCTATCTATGTCTTCACAAATCCTTACTCTGATTAACTAAGTGTGAAATAGGTCACTGTGCAGTGGAGGACCCTGGAAAACAGCATCTTGACCAAGTGATAAAGTTGACCTCAGCACTGATAAGCCATGTCAACATCCTGCATTCTTCAGTAGGATGGACCAAAAAGGATGGAGAAATACTTCCATGATGCTCTCACAAAAAAAAAAAAAGAAAAGAAAGACAGGAAAGGGAAAAATGCAAAACTGGAATTTAATCATGAGAAATAAATAAGATGAAGTCTCCAACAACTAGACTTTTCTTCAGAAGATCACTGAGGACCTATCCCAGAAGCAAAGGAACTGAGGTTATGATATGGCAACTAAATTAGGTGTCTAATCCTGGGTGGGATCCTACAAAACCCAGGACACTGATAAAGGCTGCAGATTACATGTCAACAGTTTGTAAGTCAAATAACACTGTTATGCCAACGTCCATGTCCAGGTTTTGAACACCATATTGTCGATGAATGAGACACTGACATNNGTGGAGGCCAAGNNAAGGGTAGAAGAAAGTTCTTTGCAGTGTTTTATAACTTTTGCCTTTTTAAGAGCCCAAGTTATTTCAAAGTGAAGTGAAATCAAATCAAGACTAGTAGTCCTCAACCCAGAATTTCTGATTCAAAGGTCTGTCGGCATCTTAAAAGAGTGTAGGTTTTGCTTAAGATGGAATCCAGGGCTTCACACATGCTAGGCAAGCCTTCTAGCATCAAACCACAAGGCCCTGGAGCATTCTAAGCAAATCCTCTACCACTGAGCCACACCTTCAGCTCCACACTGATGCATTCTGAACAAGTGCTCTACCACTGAACCATGTCCCCAGCACTGAGAATTTACCTAACTTCTCAGGTGAGAATGCTGCTGCTAATCCTTCNGGAAGCTGCTGCACCACAACATCAACCCCTATCACAAGCCTGCCAGGCTCTGCAATACAAGCAAAAGCATTCACTGGCTGGCTCATCAGCCACTCCACTCATTCATTCACTGTGGTCCTCCACTTACCAGACCCTCGGTCAAGCCCTTTTAGGGACTGTAGCCATCAGACCACTAAATGTGAACTAGTAGGCATTTGTCTATGACTATTTGCAGAGAATAGGATGGCTTCTGTGAAGTCCATCAGAAAAGGCCCATTTTCAGTAACTGCTGTCTGGCCGGATTTTTTTGTTGCCTGTCTGTATAATTGTGGGAAAGATCTGGCTTGGGGAATAATGGAAGAAATGCAGGCTTTAGTGCAGGCTTCAGAGCATGAAAAGAGAGAAGTGCCAGATTAATCAGCAGTATCCATTTATTTTATATTTCTCAGCGGGCTCCCATTTATTAGAGAATATTTTTCCAGCAGCCAAATATTTCGGCCAAGTGTTTGAACCCTGTAATCTCAAAATCAGTCTATGATTTTGAACAGAAATCACCAAGTCCTTTTCTGGAGCCAGGCAGCACACATAAGTGCAGGAAGCATGTGAGCTTCAGGACAGGACGACATGTTGACTACTATCTAACCTTAGAGGGAATTCACACATTTGTGCAGGAAAAAGTGATACTAGGAATTGTCCTTTCTCTGACCCCTACCACAGGCTGGGACAAGGATAGGANCAGCAGNATCAGGACTGGGCAATAGATGGATGTATATGCTTCCTACAGCCCCACACAATAACTCTCCAATCCTTCCTGTGGACTAATACTCACCACAATTTGTGTGTGTGTGTGTGTGTGTGTGTGAGAGAGAGAGAGAGTTTGAGAGAGAGAAAGAGAGAGGGAAAGAGAGAGAATGCATGTGTATATGATTTGTCTATTGCACAGCCATGTGTGTGCATATGGAAGCTAGATAGCTCACTGAACAGGAAGCTCGCCACTTCAGCTAGGCTGACTGCTCACCAAGTTCTCGGGATCAGTCTGTATTGCCCCTGCCTCCCTGGTGCCAGGGTTACAGTCATGTACAAACATGCCTTGTTTTTAAAAATGGGCTCTAAGGATTCAAGCACAGGTCCTCATGCTTGTAGAGCAAGGGCTTTTACCTGCAGAGTAATTTCTCCAGCCCCTCGTCAAAAATCTTTTTAAAACAAGATTTATGTTATTAGGTTTATTTATGTGCATGTAGGTGGTCATAGAGGCCACAAAAAGGTCGTCAAATCCCTCCCAGGTGGCTTTTAGACATGTGATGTGAATGCTGGGAACTCAAGGCAGGAGGTCCTCTGAGAGAAGAGCAAGAGCCCCTAATCACCAAGCCATCTCTCCAGACACCTCCATCACTTTTGAGGGAGAAGCAAGTTAAGTAGTTTGTCTAAGGTCACAGCTTATAGGTAATTGTGTGAACACTTGAACTCTGGTATTGCTGGTCCACAGTCACTACCCTAACCTGCCCTGGGACTACCTTCTAGAATTTCCTACCTGGACTGAGAATGACTCCTGGTCTGGAACTCCTGAATTCTCATCTCTGCACTCCAGAAACTATAACCAGAGCCAATAGCAATTAAGTGGTGTTTACTTTGTTCAAGCGCACTGCTGAGCGCTTGGTGGACTGAATGAACTTTATTTGCTCTTCAACGCAACCTGAGGCAGGACCTACTGTGATCATTCCCATTCATAGGCAAAGGAGCAGAAGCATCACATCAAGCAGTTACCACCTTTCACAGAGCACAGAGCACTGTCCATGTGCTAAGCCCCACCCTAGCATCTTGAGCTACCTATCTGGGAGAATCACAAATGGGACTTGTACCTAAATCTGCCCAGCTTCAGAGATCTGGCTCTTAACCACANCACTTGGCTGCTTGGGAATGAGAGAGACATACACATGATAAATAAGATTCCTTAAGACTCTCAGGCCAACAAAGAAGAGCAGATCCACAGACTGCCTTTGCAGCCAGCACCCAGCCGGCACAAGGTTGAGCTGAGAGGGTTGTAGGTTAGCCCTGCCTGCTCCTCCGTATAATTACTCTTCTGAACATTGAGATAGCTTGTCGCTTGACAAGGCTGGCCCATCTTTCCTGTCACTGCCTTTTCATTATCCACCAATTCCTTTAATACAAAGGTTCATAAAACAAGCAAACTTCTCCACAGAGTGATCCATCCTGAAATACGGACAGATTTGGGGAAGGGTCTCCAGTGTGCTGCTTTCTTTTTGCAGCTTCTCTGAGGTTCCATCCCCACTCCTTCCCTCCTCCTGGGGCCGAGTTGCCAACAATTGCTCATGGTAGCTGATTGCAAAGGAGGGATTGTCGAAGTCACCTGAGGAGTTGAAAATCCATCTCTACAGAACTCATCCCCCGAGCCTCTGATTCAAGAGAGCTCAGGGAGCTTGAGAATTTGAATTTCAACTCNTTCCCAGGTGACACTGACTCTGCTTGTCTAGGAACCTTCAAAACCGTGACTGCAACTATTAGCTCNAGTCAGGGTGACATTTGCACCATCAGTATCTGGTAGCATCATCTGCTTCCCNACTAAGTTACCATGGAACAAGAGCAGAAAAAGAGCCCAGCCCTGGAGGCCAGGTCCAAGGCAAGTGTTGCTACTGACTAGCTGACTGAGGTTTGAGACAGCAATCTGTTAAATGTGAGGTTGACTTGGACCAACTCTGAAGTTCACTGCAGTGGAGAGTCACTGAGCTATTTATTACTCACATACCAAACCTACATCTTAACTCCCTCAAAAGCCATGAAACCCTTAGTGGAGCAATACACTCACACCTGTGTCTATTTCACAGGAAATTGAGGCTCCATAAAAGCACACTGCCAAGCCCAGTNTAGCATTCTCAGGTAAGTAGAACATTGGGTCAACATTCTGTACCGTATCATCCATCGCTAAAGTCCCTGATTTATCTGCTATAATACAGGACATCTCTACGTACACAGCAGGTTTTTGGGGGGAATTCTAGAGGTTGCTATAGTAGCCATGGAAAATGGAGGCTATCCTAGTTAGCACAAAGTGCAGATAGTAGCTGCCCCTGTGCCAGTGTGAGCCCAGTTATTTAGGTAGCTGTGGTCATCAGTGCTGCCTATATTTTTTCAAACTANACCCCCCAGCTCTCAGAAGAAATGTGTTCATGCCTCACCTGGAAAGGGCTCCTTAAGGAAGTGGCCATTGATGGTCTGGTTGGCTGTGCCCAGGGCATTCTTAGCAATGAGGGTGTAGTTGCCATTGTTGTAGTGGGTGGGCTTGTTGAAGAGCAGGCAGCCCTCCGAGACCTCACCCTCCTGGTAGTAGTCCATGTGAATGATCTTGGACTCCCTCAGTGGCTGCCCATTGTACAGCCAGTGCAGCGTGGGTGTAGGGTTGCCACGTACCACAAACTCAATGCAATGCTCCAGGCGTACCTCAGGCTCCACCAGGCTCACCACACGTGGAGGGTCTGTGGGGAAAAGCAAGCTGATATCGAGGACACAGAGTCTCCTATGTACCGAAGAAACCTTCTAGGAAGCAGGATGGGGATCCCACTTCTCATCCTGCTCTGAAAAGGCTGAGTAAAGCCGAGTTCCCACCACCAGCCNATAGAGGGGAAGAGACATGTGCCTCTTTGTCTAAGCTCCCTGGATCCACCTTAGCTGGAGCTTTCCTCCGGAGTCCTTTCAGGGATGTCAAAGGTAGAACGGGCCAACTTAAGAGATTCTTGAAAACANAACTGAATCCCAGAGATANACCATCCACTCAGGGACAAGGACATTCTTTCTTGGGTTTATTGGCCAATAACTTATTTTTTCAGTTTTGCCTTATGGCAGCCTTTCTGCCCTTGTTAAAATAACTTCAACCCGCTTGGGTTCTAGATCAGCCCTAGCAATGGACCTGCCCCATCCCCAGCCTCCTCCTGGTTGGTCCCTCTCGGTCGTCCATGATGACCTGCACTTACAGTAGACAGTGAGAGCAACACTGGCGTTGCTCATGCCCACCACGTTCTCTGCAATGCACGTCAGGGTGAAACCATTGTCCTCGCTTGTCACATTCACCAGGGTCAAGTTGATGGCGTGTACATTGGTCCAGTTCAGATTGGTCTGAAAACCCCAATCAGAAGTTAATAACCAAACCATTTATCCAAGGATGGCTTCCTTTTCTAACCCCTAAAACCTCCAGAAATCAAGTAAAAGGTGAATGGAGTCTAGCTAGTGAAAACACACAGACCATGTTCCAGATTCTTAGTAATTCACCTGGTCCTCATATTAAT
>LZPO01087558.1:25165-35710 GCA_001675575.1 Neotoma lepida | reverse complement strand
GGCATTAGGGAGTGAGCATCAAATAAAGCAGTATGTATGGGCACCCCATGTAGTCCTTGTCATCTGACAGGCACTCAGTGGTAAGAGACCATTACCAGTAAGGATACACAAAAGGAAAATCTGATGAGATAACACCTCGAAAGACAACTGTGAATGAATGGGAATCAGCCAGCAGAGAGGGCGGGAAGAAGGGAGGACCCACACTCTAGCTTCCAAATCCTTGGAAGAAACAGGCACAAGGAGGGAGCCATCGTCACAGAAGCAACCAAACAAGAAAACTTGCACTACACAAGCTCACTCAGCAGACTTGGCTAAATGGTTTCCAATTAATTAACTGATTACATGATAGAACAGAAGGGGATTCGAAAGAGCGCTGTTGACCTTTAAGAATAATTAATATCATCAGGATAGCAAACTCATCCAAGGAAAATAATGAGGAACATTTTCATATTGCATTGGAAAGCCCTGGATAGTAAGGCATATGGGCTTTATCTAAGCAAAACCCAACTTCCTCCTAGAGCTTCCTGCTACCTTTTTCTCATCACCCATCTCTTGCTTCCAGGAAGACTCTGGAGACCTGTGTCCTTGCTGCCACTGCACATGGCTCTTGCTGCCTTGGCCAACTCTGTGGCCCTTCTGTTAGCCGAGGCAGAAAAGTTGTTGTCCAAGGGATGCTCAGCACTGTATCACTGAATGGCGTAAGGAATACTTGAAAGCATCACAGCCAGCTTCTTCTTGGTTCCTAGTGCCTGGAAACTTTTCTTTCTCCTCTGGTGCCTCTGCCAGGATTGACACCTAAAATGCAAAGCCTTAGGCTTATAGCAGGGCATCCTCCTCCAGACTTTCCCCTCACGCTGTCATCTTCCATAACAGCTCTGACGGATAACATGATAGCACATCTGATAATAATCAGTCCCTGTGGTCTGGGGGTCAAGCATGCATCCATTTGATCATCATTCTGTCCTTTGTATTCTGGAAATGTGGTGTTGAGGGAATCATGGCTTGACACTCTAGCTCCTCCCAGAATGCCTGCCAAGTTCTGGATCCTCTTCTGTGACTNNCGGATGCAACCTTCCTCTGGGAAGTGTTTCCTGGCCACCACCTCTAAGGTTACTAGTTTCCCCACCCACAGCTCCCACAGCACTTTATCCATCCCATAAAGTTAGCACTTGTCACACTAGCATCTCAAGAAAGTATCTAGCTTCCATTAGAGAAAGGGGACCTTGAAAGTCTAAATGCAGATCTTCTCTCTACATACGTGGATCCCTAATGCCTATCAATATACCTGGAACACAGAAGGTCTTCAGTAAATGTCTGTTGAGTGGGCTCAAGCACACATGAAAGTGATGTAAAATAAAAAATATAACAGAGATAGCTCCAAGCACAGTAATCCATGCCTGTAAGCGCTGCACTCAGGAGCTGGAGGCAAGGTATTCATAAACTCCAGGTCAGTTTGGGCTATGCAATGAGTTCCAGGCTAGCCTGAACTACACTGCAAAACCTAGGCTCAAAACAGAAAAAAAAGAGAGATTAAGACATTGAATGCTCTCTACATAGCCCTAAGGACACAAGAGTAATGCATCCAGTTAAGTACCAGTCATTGAAGACCACATATCCTGATTTGCCCCAACAGTCCAGTTCGCATCTGTTGTCCCGTCCCGGAATCCCATTGTGTTATCTTCCTTTTCACTACCCATGTCCTACTTTGGATTTCATATTGTAAGATCACTCCATTCATTGAGTGTCTACTCTGCACCATACACCCTTTTAAGTGTGGCTCATCTCTACGAACAAGGAAGGAAAATGAATTCTCTAAAACAGTAAGCTTTAGTGTCAGCCTGCTTTCTCTGTATACAAAGGCTTTCTCTACTTACTCCACCATTCAACACTTTCTCATTTGGTAGCTATTCCAGGCTAGGAAATGCNAGTCACTGGGTGTACAGGGTGAATGAGCCATGGTTCTCTGCAGCAATCTGNTCATTCACTATGTTTCTAGAACAACTCACAGAAGAGGTCTTGTCCAAAACAGACAAGAATTTACACTTTCTCCTTGGTCTCCACTCCTCCTTGGCCCTATAGTGTGACAACCTGGGGGCAGCACCCATATACACAGGTATCTTTGCCCTGAAATGCTTGTATTTGAATCGTTAGAACAGGAAAGTCACAGAGCATTCTCAAGAAGGGCCCACAGCAAATACAAGAGACCCTGGAAAACTATTCCCTGAATGTGATAACTCCATAAAATCCCAGCTCCACCCCTGACCTCATCCCACACCCCATCTGTCTTCATCAGAGCTCTCNTATCCAAGCTTACTCTCAGCTACTACAGAGTATGAGATCTGATAGAGGTTCTTCCTTCTAAAGCCCACATGGTTTAATGTTCACTAGCTTTCTCNTTCCCTTCACTTTCTCCTGAGTGTGAGAAGCACTGGCCTCCTTCTTCAACCTCCCTGACTGTAACAGCCATGGCCTCTCTTCTAAGCTGCAGCTGCCCTCAGCACCAGCCCTGCCTCATCCCTGTCTCGCTCCCAGTGTCAGCTGATAGCCTCTCTTTTCTCCTTTAATTATACTCCTCTGCTCTCTCTGTGAGTGGCCTCATGACTCAGGGCTTTAATTTATTCACCAAACAATGTCATTACACCACTGTTTTCTGTAATTTATACCAAGCACAGGCTTTTGGCCTCTGTTGCCCAATTCTGCAAAAGTGTTTGGGAAAAGCAATGTCCATTTTTCCCCCCATGGCNGCTCCAGGGAGACTTGCAAGGGAGAAACAAGATAACACTTTCATCTCCTGCTGAATATTTGGAATGTAGGACCCACTCCTACTCCACTTGGTTACATTTCCAAAGAGCTATTTCTTCACTTCAAGCCGAGAAATGAATAGCAATTGAGTTTGGGAGAACTTTGTGGTTTTGTTTTTTGTCTTTTAGACAGNATCGCACAGTATCCCAGGCTGGCTTTAAACTTACTATATAGCCAACAACACTATGGTACTGCGGGTCCTCCCACCCCCACTTCTGGAGTGCTGAGATTACAGCCATGTACCACCATGCCAGCTTTCTGTGGTGCTGGGAATTGAACCCAAGGCTAAGCAAGCACTGTATCAGCTGAGCTGGCATCCCCAGCTCCACCCTGCATTTTGGTGTTTTGTTTGGTTTGGATTTGGGTGGGGGTTGTTGTTGTTTCATTGTTGTTGTTGTTGTAATTGTTAAGAGAGTCTCCAAAAGGGACCTCTAGTCTGATCTTGAACTTGCAATTCTCCTGCCTCTGCCTTAANTTCTGAGATTAGAAATCTGTGACACCACACTCAGCTTTGGACATAAGGCACTGTGAATTGAACTTAGAGAAACGAGGAAGGAAAGAGAACAGAACACAGGATTTCATGGGCTGGCCATCGTGGTGTGACCATAAACATCGAGATTTATACGCACTACAATTCTGACCTGAAGTTCTTGGCAGAGAGGAGAGGGATGTCTGTACGATGGTCATGATTGCTGCTGAAGGAAAGGGTGTCCTCAGCATGGTCAGATCTTCACTGACCAAGACAGCAAATTGGGATAATTCTTCCTCCTGCTCTACTATGGCTGACCTCAACTTCATTTGAAACCTTGGACTTTGTACCAAAGTGAAAACAATTAATTAACNTGCTAATCATTTTTCTGCTATGGGGACTTTCCCATACTTAGTAACAATAATCATGTGAGCAAACTAAAGAAAATTGGGATACAGAAATCATCTTCAGGGAAATTGAAATAACGAGCAACATTTATTGAGTGCTTCTTAGGCCCTAACTACTATGTGCTTTAAAGATATTTCTTCATTGACCCTGACAACATTTTATGGTCCATGTTATTATAATCATTAGTTGTCATCTGACAGATAAAGAATCCATGGCTTATAGGTGAGGTAGCTAGTTCAAGGTCACAAAGCTGGTAATGTTAAAACAGGGCCTGAGTCCACTGTGTTTAATTCCAAAATCCACTACCATGAACATGCCAATATACTGTGCGGGTGTGCACGTGTGTGTGTGTGTGTGTGTGTGTGTGTGTGTGTGTGTGCATGTGTGTGTGTACATGCATATGTCCACATGTTGAAAGATGTCTAAATCTCCAGATTGGGACTCTGTTTTGTAGCATGTAGACGAAAGCCTTCCAAGAAGAGAGAAAGTTTATCACTATGGACAATGTAACTCAGCCAGTTCTGCTAAGCTGCTCCCATAGTTTGACCTCCTCTGCCCAGGCCTATGGAAAAATCTATGCCAAGTTCACTTGCTCCAGGCCCCACTTAACAGGAGGAATACAGCAGGCTCACCCTGAGAGCTTGTCCGGAAAGAAAGAAGATCATGGTGGCCCACAACCTTTCAGAATCCAATAGCCCTACTCTATTCCTCAGTTCAAGTCAATCTGGATCCTACATCACAGCCTTGACCCATTCTGGGCTATCCCTGGGTAGGTGATGGGAAAGCCCTTCCCCTGCTTCCTGCAGGTCTGCATCCCACTTGAGAGGCTGAGAAANAGAGAACAATGCTCCTGTCTACTACATGTGAACGGCTCTCGAACATACATGGTGGGAGTATTTAGTTAAGGACTCAAGTCAGCCACCAGCAGCCATGATGAGGCCAAAAGGGCAATAAAGACCAGGCTGGAGCCTGGGAGCCTGCATCAAGAAGGTATGCACTGGTACCNTGGAGGTAAAGGAGGGTTTGGGCTTGAGCCCTGGCCATGGTGCTGAATCTCTGGGGGTGGGCACAAGAATAGTGATTCTCGACAAAAGGAAAAAACATCATAACACCCCTGTCCTCAAATATGCTAGATTCCTGGTCATGCTTAGGGAGGTCAACTGATCTTTTCACCAGTTACAACAGAAAGAACATGAGATCTGGAGCAGACATTAACAGATATAAATCCATCTTTACTAGCTGTGTGACCATGGACAAATTAACCTTTCTGAGATTCAAAGCACCTCCCCTCGGTACTCCTTTGTAACACAGGAATTAGTGCCAGTTTTGCAGTTATTGTTGGGAAAGTGTCTATCCCGGAAGTTGACACAATCTCTCCCCAACCCCTTGGCTTCCCACCCTGATTGCTTGTAGATATGTGCACACACACTATCCATTCATTCTCTCCCTCTTGCTATACATTACTACAAATGTTATTCTATGAACAAGCCTAGCCCTTCCTGAATTCTTTCCCAGAATCTCCAGAGTACAAGTATCTCTCTGCCTGCAACGGTCAGCATCATCCAACAGATGGTAATATGTTTACGTCACTAGCTTAAGAAAGCTAATTTTATCTTCACAACTAAATTGAATACCNCAAGTCTGCCTGGGCCAAATCTTACTTCAGTGTCCTCAATTCTCTCCTCCACCCCAAGGGGCTACCACAGGGAGTCATTTCCTAAGCACCTGTCACTTGCCTTTCATAGCTGTCATTGCTGCGCTATTCATATAACTGCCTGATGGAAACTTTGAATTGGTCTTCAGTGTTTTCAAACTACTTTGCAGCAATTGCTCAACTGTCATAATATCACCATTGAAAACTGTTATGTGTTTTCTATGTCATGGAATAGGAACAGAAAGAAAGAGCAAGGTGGCAACTGCCCCATGGTGAGTCTTGAATCAACACCAAGATGCTCAAGTCTCGAAAGCAGGTGACTGTTCTCCTAGGTGTTGGTGGAGGCTGAAGAAACTGCCCAGTGCACTAGAAAAGACACAAGACTCAGAGTCAGAGGCCCAGGTCCCTATACGTACTGCACTAATTCTAGCTATATGGCATTCAGCCATTCACTCACTCAGATTCCTCCCCGATGAAACAGAGATGGTAGTAATTGCTACTTCATCTTAGTACTGCATATATAATGAGATGGTCCTTGGGACATGTGTTTATAAAGCACCACAGCCTGTTGATTAAGGCAGCGTGCTACTTAAGTAATTAACCATTGGANACTACAGGAAGCATGCCAAGGAGACCCTCAGGATAGCACGTGGAATAGAACCACACAGCATCACTGATGGTGCTTGCTCTGTGTCCTCTTGAGGCCCCCAAAAGGTGCACCTACTCTCCACAGTTTCTTCACCATATCTAACAGGGGTCTGGAATAGGTGAGGTCCATCATTGAAAAGCGTGAATCCTGAGCAAAGGAAATAAGACGCTTCCCTAGAATTCTAGTATAAGGATTCACCCAGAGGTAATGGAAAATAAATAAGCACACTATACGCTGGGAATTCAAACGTATTCCCTCTCCCAGGACCCTACAAAAGCCTAGGAGGGATATAATGTTTCCTAGAACTTAAAGAGATTAGATGACTTGACCAAGGTCTCCCAGCTAGTCTGCAGCCAGCTGGAAATAGAACCCAGCTCTGCTCTGCTCCGATACTCATGTCATGGAACCAAAATGAGAGAGGTGGTAGCAGGACAAGAAAATTCTAGCACAGCCACANACCGATGAAATTCTTCAAATGCATCATCCATAATCTTTGCAAGCGTGGGCATTGCATGCTGCTGGATCAGCCAACCAGGTTTTCTCCAGCTGGCTGGGGGTTATGAAAAGGTCTGTACCAAAGAGGAAGACAAAGGAGAGAAGGAACAGACATGGCTGGGATGAGCCAGGAAAAGAGAGAGAGATGCTGGGGCTCAGGGCTCAGGAACGCAGTTATTAATATCCTAAATGGAGTTCTGATTGCTTAAGCTTTACTTAAGAACACGCCTGACGGTATAATTACAAGGCCTTAATTTGTTTTCTTTTCCACACAATAAATAAGGAGTACACAGTTGCTCTTAGCAAACACCACCCTTCCTGGTGTCAGAAGGAGTTTCTAAGCTGTGGGGGAGTGCAAATTTGGTATCTGGGATGAGAGGAGCAGGGGCAGTCCCACTACCACCCAGAGAGGGGAGCTACCCCTCCGAGTACAAATGGACTCACCAGAGACTGGAGAGGACAAAAAAAAAATTAGGTGCCCCTTCACTCTGGGAAGCTACTGGTGTGAGTGGGAACACTGAGGTCGTTGTAATTCCCCTGTGGGATGGGCACTGTTGGTGACCTGCTCAGAGAGGAACCAACACCATCTTCAGTCAGGGTCAGTCAGTGGGCTCAGGATACACTGAAGGACTTACTTCCCATTGCCCTGGAGCTTTGCTCAGATCCTTTGCCTTCTGGACCTGCTCAGTTGCCAGGAGACGAAACCTGAAGATGCAGGTACTAACTGAGGCAAGCTGGGGCTGACTGAAAAGTCCCAAAGTGGAAGCACAACCCAGGTAAAGGCTATTCTTTGAGAAAGGAGCAGCATAAGTACATTGAGAAACCTGGGAAGCCCNGGGTAGCCAGCCCAGAGAGCACCAGAAACAGCAGGGGGAAATGTCAGGGTGGTCCCAAGGCTTCTTGCACTTTGAAAGTGCTATCCTACCCAGGGCTTTGCATGGGCCAGGTAATCACCTCGTAGACTGAGACAGAGGGTGTGGATCATATCTTAAAAACATCTGAGTCACACTTAGGAGGATGATACTAAAACGCTTAGGCTATGCAGGCTGAGGTAGAGAGAGACAGCTCTAGGGACAGCCTTCAGGATGCTGTGACACTTAAAGCAACTGAATGTGAGAGAGGCTGGGTCCCTGGTGAGGAAACACCGAGATGTCCTTGTGGAAGGAGGCACAGAGATAGTGCATGCATATGACTGGCAACAGATGTGGCCGTAACAGAGGAGACTCTGTTCCTCTGCAGCCCTGAGTCTTCTTTGTGCTCAAAAGTGAACAGTTCGACTGCTTCAGTGAGCGGGTGTCAGATCACAGAGTCTACCTGAGTGCAGAGTCCTTAGAAGCAAAGCGTTATGGTTTGAATATGAAATGTCCCCTTTAGGCTCCTGTGTTTGATCTCTTGGTCCCCAGCTCAGGGTGCTATTTTGGGAGGTTGTAGAACCTTGGAGAGACAAGGCCTAGCTGAAGGAAGTGAGTTGTTGTGGGACAGGCCTTGAGGTTTTAGCTGACACTAGCGCTCTCTCTCTCTCTCTCTCTCTCTCTCTCTCTCTCGCTCTCGCTCTCGCTCTCTCTCTCTCTCTCTCTTTCTCCCTGAGCTTCCTGGTATTTCCAGATGGAACAAGTCAAGCCACAGGCTCCTAGCATTATAGCTGGAGCTACCTCCTGCTGTGTTTTTATCCTCATGATAGATGACACACTGCAGGCCCTCAACCATGAGCCAGTACAAATCTCCCTGCCTTAAGTTGCTGCTTTGAGGTATTTTATCAAATTAATGAGAAAAGTAACTAGTACCCAAAGATTCTAACCCTCTGGCAAGATTGTTCTTGGGGCCTGTGCTGG
Source organism: Neotoma lepida (assembly GCA_001675575.1). Classification (NCBI taxonomy): domain Eukaryota; kingdom Metazoa; phylum Chordata; class Mammalia; order Rodentia; family Cricetidae; genus Neotoma; species Neotoma lepida. Next base: position 27,401 of record LZPO01087558.1, on the reverse strand, counting down.
TTTGAATGAGAATGCCCCCCACAGGCCCATAGATTTGAATACTTGGTCNCCAGGGAGTGGCACTATTTGAAAGGATCAGCGAGTGTGGCCTTGTTGGAGGAAGTGTGTCAATGGGGGTAGGTGTTGAGGTTTCAGAAAACCTCAGTCCAAGCCCAGAGTCTCTCTCTTCTTGTTGCCTGAGGATTCAGATACTGAGCTCTTAGCTACTTCTCCAGAACTATGTCTACCTACATACCTCCATGCTTCCTGCCATGATGACAATGGACTAAACCTCTGAAACTATAAGCCAGCCCCAATTAAATGTTTATGTTTGTAAGAGTTGCTATAGTCATGGTATCTCTTCACGGCAATAGAACACTGACTAAGACAGGGCCACATTGCGGAATGGTGGTGAGTTGTGCTGTCAGCCCCCATAGGCATGTGGCCCTACAAACACATTGTGTCTCTAGACATAAAGCATTCAGTGCCCTCTACCTAGAGCTATTCTCCTCATTCCCTGCATCAGATTCCCTGCATCCCTTTCACAGATGCCACGTCCCAGACATTGCTAGGTTTAAGGATACCTGTCATCACTCCAGGAAGCNGTCTCTGCTATAACCCTCTTCTTCNCAAAATACAAATCATCTGCCTTTGCTAAATGATATGGAGGATCCCNGTCCTCATCCCATTGTACCTTAACTGTCCCCTTCCACTCCAAACTCTCNCCATGAAATCTATGACCTAAACATAGCTCTCTCTTTCTTTCTTTCTNTCTCTCTCTCTGTCTCTCTCACTTTCTCCCCCCTCTGTCTTCTCTCTGTCTGTCTCTGTCTCCCTGTCTCTTTGTCTCTCTGTCTCTGTCTCTGTCTCTCTCTTTCTCCCTGAGCTTCCTGGTATTTCCAGATGGAACAAGTCAAGCCACAGGCTTGGCATCTTTGTCTGAGGCAGAGTAGAACATCAATAGATGTCCTTGGAGGGAATTAATGCATTCATATTTCAAAAAAGTGTCCATGACTCCAAGGACTATTGTGAGTAGGCTTTGTAGTATTCTAAAGCACAAAAGCACCAACTGCTCAGGTCCTAGGGAAGGGAGAAGCTTGTCCCCAGGAATGAAGTTGATGTCATTTTCATCAGCAATATTCTTTTCAAACTCTTTAAAACTTGATCTTCAAACTGAGACAGTTAACACACACTCGTCAACATTTTTAGCCAAGTGCAAGAGGACAAAGTATTTTAGTCAAGTTTCCCTAGAGTTGTGTGCTGTGNTAAGAAAGGGACAGCTCATGCAGCAATAACCTCTACATTTAAGCACTGAGCTCACAGGAAGATGAGAANGCCCAGGAAGATGGGCAACTCTCTGGCTCAACATTGCCTATTCCCTCAAAGNGAACATAGANTACAGCATGCCCCAAGATATNTTCTGGGGTGCTTGNCAAAGTCCCNTCCCATCACTGTTCACTCCATCTTCACAATGATCCTGGGNTGTGTGGAGAGCAACAGCTATAAGATTAGACCCATTTTATGGATGTGGTTATGAAGAGGAGGAGCCACCTGTTCACTCTGGGCAGAGCAGGTCTATACTCNTTCATTCCCCATGACAACATGGCAACCATCAGCTAGGCCATGAGAAGCATCAGAAGGACCAATGTCCACACCTCAGGACTTGGATTCTAGATTCCAGCTCCCAAGAGGCCCACTGTAAAATTCCCAAGGACTCCTGGGCCCTTGTCGCTCTGAAATTCTTGACACATAAGAAGTGACTCCTCCAACTAACCTCAACTCTCAGTAAAGTCCCCAACNCAAGCAAGGCAGGTGCCCTCTATCAACACACAGAGAAAGGCAGGTGACCTTAAATGGTCCCGTGAATCCCAGATCTTCTGAGGAAGTCAACCTCCTCAGCCTGCATAGGCTGGCAATCTGATGAGTGTTATCCTGGGAAGAGAAAGAAATCACAGAAAAGTCCACACAAAAGAAACANGGTTGTAACTTGGAGGTAGAGTGATGACCAGAGTAAGGAGAAACATCTGTATAAGAAAAGGGAGCTAAAGAGGACAGGCGTGGATGCTCAGCTACCAACCACACACTCTACATCCTACATCCAGCTCTGNGTCACTACCTCCCACTCTTCCGCCTCAAGTCCCTCCGTTAGGATGGCAACGACACACTGGTGCAATTCTCTCCATGACCATAACTGCACCAACACCTCTTAAGAACTGCCGAGGATGTATGTGCTAGAATATTTTCCAGAAGACCTGTA
>LZPO01087556.1:68876-80484 GCA_001675575.1 Neotoma lepida | reverse complement strand
ATGATGTCTCATTCTTCAGCATTTCTAGTCGTAGAAGTTTAGTGCACAGTGACACACTCATTTAATAAATGTTCCATGACTGTGATTATGAATCAAAAAAGCAGTGAACAAACACATATTGTTAAGAGGGAGTGTTTAGCACAGCACAACACAAAGTGAGAAAGGGCACAAGAGCAAGGGAAAATGTAAACCATGTTGTATAGTAGATTAGAAATGTCAGGATATGACACAATTCTGAGTGTAGTTTTAGACACAAAAGGCACAACTGAGTAGTAGTTCGTGATAAAAAATTATACTAATCATTTTCTTACTCTAAAGAGAAGAGAAAGCAACTCATCTGAAAGATGGGTACTAGAATGCATAAGGAAAGAAAGTGAAACATATAGTCATGAAAATCTATATTCTTAGGCATCCAGCACTATATTCAAAGTCTTCAACAATATGGGAGAAAACTTGATTTAATTACTTGCCAGAAATAAAAGAATGGCACTTTTTTTGAAATGGTGCCATGATTGAAATGAGGTGGACATTAAGGAGAACAATCTCAGAAGAGTGCTAATGAAGCTAAGAACAAACAAACACCTGAGGTTTTATATAAATAAGAGTTGCAGGAACAGTGTTTTCGAACAGCATAAAGTCCCAGAGCAAGGGAGACATCTTCGGATACAGCAGTTCCAGGAATGCCCTGCTGCCACGCTCTGTGTGTGGTGCTCCTCATTCAGTCCNAGACTTTGANCTTANTATGTCCCNTCCTGAATGACTTGTCTTCAGGAATCCCTGGCATGATTGATTGTAGGGCAGAATGGTGGAGGTCTTCAGGGTCATGATGTATATGACAAAGAAACTTCCTTCTATTCCTTCTCACATCTTGGTTTCATGTCCCAAAACTCTCCTGAGATTCAGAAAATANCAGCACCAATAACCACTCAGTGATCAGCTTTCCCCATTTACACTGTAAGCAAAGACAGCTTTTAGGGTCTTGATCAACTGTGAATGTCTAAGAATAATAGTAACTCCTGCCTCACTCTGAAATGAAAGGAAATTTGTAATCCTAAAGGTTTTTTTCATGTAACTAACTGAAGACAGTCCTTATTACAAACATTTTTACATGAACTCTCATGCTGAGACCACAGGGAAGGAAGGCCTCAGTATGGCACTAATCTGTAATCCTAACACTCTGAAGCCTGAAGCAGGAGGATCAAGAGTTTGAGGCTAGCATTGCTACACAGTGAAACCCTGTTTCACAAACAAAAAAATAAAGAAAAAAAGAAAAGACTGGTGTTGGGTGTAATCCATGTCCCTAAGCATATACATTTCCTACTTAATTTAAATTTTTCTTTGTTCTGAGGTTTTTCAATTCATGTACACAGTGAAATATGATTGTATATATCTTCCCATTTCCCCATTCTAACCTCCCCCCACCCAGATTTTTTATAGTGGACCACCTTGAAACCTTGTTCGGGAGTCCTCAGAGAAGAGGGCATAGAAATATTGTAAGAGCCAGAGGTGGTGGATGACTAGAAGTACTTTCTGGACACCACAGGGCAGGTTCATATATGAATTTACAGAATTTGATACAGCATGCACAAGATTGGAGNCAACTCAATCCAGACAAAAATCTCATCGTGGAGGAGGAAGGCGAACATGAACTCCCACCTTTAGCTGATTGATATTGGCAAGGATAGCTCTAGGAGAAGGAAAATTGAGTTTTCTTTAAGGCTATGACCACTGGTAGGTCACCCACACTCTAGGTGATGGCCTCACATATAAGAGGCAGCACAAATGGGATTTGATGGGGTGAGAGGGAGAGAAAGAGACAGGAAGAGAGGGAGAGGAGATATAGATAGATGATAGATATCCAGACAGAGAGACAGACAGACATATAGACAGATACATAGATACGTAGATAGATACATAGATGCATAGATATATAGATAGATACATAGATAGAGTTGATAAAGTAGGGAGGAGGTAGGGGAGCATCTGGTTGGAGTTGGAAAAGGGGGTAAATATAATCAAAATATACTGTATGAAATTATCCAATAATTAATAAAAATATTTTGGAAGAAAGCTAAAAGTGGAGCACTTTGACAGGTTTTATGTAAGATAATTGAAAATTATGATAGAATGTATATGCAAATAAATGCTTCGTGCATATGATTTCAAGACTATTTACTTTTCATCCACAGAAATGGGATGAGAAGAAGATAAAAACAGGAGAAGCAAAGGAGGAGTCAGCCTGATGAAGAGTGATATCAAGAATCATCTCTGACAGACTGAGGCAGAAACTGGGTTTATTGGGGTTCAGTGGATTAGAACTAGTCCATTCCACACTGGAAATAGTTCCCATTTCATGTGAAGACCTTTAAAGATCTGACATTCAAAACCAAGAATAGGGTCCCTGAACCCAGGACAAATCAATGATCTTTGGAGTTTCCCTTCTTACAAGTAACATTAAAAACTATCCATCTATGTATATTTCAACATTGAAGTTTGCTCATTTTTATGATGGAAAAAATTCCATCTGTTGCATAATATAAGACTTTTTGTGGACAGTTGGAGGTGTACTTCCTGTGTACAGTTGTTTTTAATTCTAAACACTCTTATAAATGTGCTTAGGTGCAAACATTCTGGCATTTTGAAGGTATGAACTTAAGAAAATGGAATTTCTGCCATAGATTTAACTCAAGTGATATTGTTTAGCTAGAATACACAAGTCCTAGATTCAATCCCCAGCAACATAAACACAAATACACACCACAATCCCTGAGTGCTGTGTGTGTGTAATCGTCAAGGTCATGTGATCACAATTTATACCCCCAACAGCAAAATATTTACAGAATTTTATTAATTTGTACTCTTGTCGACTCTTTATAATACTATAATTTTAACTACTGTCAATTGTATATTCAATTGACTTACTCATTTTCTTTCTTTTTTTTTTTTGAGACAGGATTTCTCTGTGGAGCTTGGGCGCCTTTCCTGGAACTCACTCACTTGGTGACTTATTCCTTTTTAATATACATTTCCTCAAAATTATGAGGTTGTGTCAGGAAAGATAGTTATACTTTTAATCCTAATACTTAGGAGGCAGAGACAGGTGGATCTCTCTGAGTTTCAAGTCCAGTAGGTCCATTTCTCAAAAAAAAGTGAATTATAAAGTTAGATAAATACCTTGTGACTTTAGGCCATCAAATCTATTATCTTTATTAAGTGAGCTATCAAATATTTGTCTGTTTTTCTAGGGTTGTTTTCCTGAGCTAAATAGAGAAGTGGAAGACAGTCCAGTTTTAAAAGTAACAACATATTCATGACTTTGTTAGGAAACATTTCTGCTAATTTTACTATATGTAACAAACTGTGCTTACATACAATTCTTTTGTTGTTGCCATCAATTGTGGTATTTAAATCATGTTATAGGGGTTAGAGAGATGGTTCAGTGATTAAGATCACTTATAGCTTGGACAGACTTGGGTTCTATTAACAGCTACCATACAGGAGCTCACATCTATCTGTAATTCCAGTTCAAAGGGATCCAGTGTCCTATTCTGGCTATCACAGGCATTGCATACATGTAGTATACATACATATATACAGACAAAACACCCATACATAAAATAAAATAAAAAATTTTTAAACTTTAAAGAAATAAAACCCATCGAGGTTTTATTAGATATGATTATTAGATATTTATTAGATATTAGTAGAATTAGATATTATTAGATTAGAACTACATAAATCTTAAAAAATCATGATAGAAAAGCGTCCAATTTTATAATGAATAAAATTATTTATTACCTTTGATTTAAATGAATTTAGTCATTGTTTAAGTTCTTATTTCTTTTATTTCATAGGAAGAGGAAAGGAAATAGTTGTTGTCTTCTCTAGATTATGTACATTTCTCTTGTATATACAAAGCTGAAATTCTAAGCATGTCTTAATCACATTAATTAGAAAAATATTGAACCCATTCTGTTGTAAGCCCTGGAGGATCAACTTGAGTTGACAGCCTCCCTCAAGTTGCAGTATTTGCCATCATATGCCAGCAGGCATTGCAATGTCCAATTTACAGAATGTAAATAGACAAAAAAAGCCTCAGAATTTAACTCCATTTAAATATGCTGTAGCCACAATGACTCATGATTTAATCAGTATAATCTAGGATGCTATTGAGTTACTTAATTTTCTCTTGTTTTGACCAAAAAATGACAAAAATAACTTCAAGTGGGAAGGGTTTATTTTACCTTGCAGTTTGAGGACACAGTCCATTATGACATGGAATCATGGAATCAGGAGGTTGAGGCACCTGATCACATGGCATCTGAAGACATATAGCAAAGAGAGATGCATGCCAGTTCTCCACTTGCTTCCTCCAGTTTATCCAGTCCAGGAATCTAACCAGAGGATTGATAGCCATGCAGAATTAGATTGGGTCCTCCATCTCCATTAACCCAACTAAGAAACTCTCTCAGAGACATGTACAGATGTTTGTTTCCTGGGTGATTCTAGATTTTGTCAAGTAGACTATCAACATTAACCATCATGTTACCTAACACAGTCTGGTCCACAATGAGGCTCAGACTTGCACAAATAATAAAGGAACATATGGATATATTCACAAACAGAAACCAACAACTTGTGACACATTGAGAGATTAAAAAAATATTATCTTTTCCATGGCAGGGAAAACAGAGTGTGGAAAAAAGTTGGGAACACCGATGAGTACAATAGGACAATATATGGAGAATGCTTGTAGAAATGTAGAGGTTAATCTCCAAAGCCTTGGATTGTCACAAACTGTCATACAAAATGCCAGGGTGCAAGCAGCTGAGCAGGAGGTGACAATGGTTCACAGAAGAATTGGGATGGCTAGGGATGTCTCTGGCTTCCAAGAGAAGTTGGAGGAAACAATGGGCACAACAAATAGACATAACTTGACTTTTCTTCCCATAGAGGAACCTAAAAATAGAGCCACACCAGATCATGAGATCAAATGCAGAATATCAGAGAAGCCAANCCATGAATAAATAAAATGCAATTCATCACACAAACATGTTATTATCACATGCCAAAGATTCTAGATTTTTCTTTGTTCTTCTTTTCTATAATTCATTTGCAGCAGTGGGACCAGAGTCCAGGCTGTGCTTGAAGAGAAATTCATACCTCAACAGTTGATTAGATATCTTCAAGCATAAGATACTCTTATACTCTTAAGTACATAATGATCTCTAATTTCTTAGCTTTTAAGTACATGATGATCCCTAATTTCTTAGCTTTTGGAATGAAAGCAAAGGGATACCTTAATGTCATGGAACTCTTTAGGCATTAAGACAGCAGTAACAACTGGCAATGCTTAATTTACAGAGCCATTGACTTTCTAAATAACACCTGGTCATGTGTGAGTCTAATGTTCAATAATAGAAGAAAGAATATTTGATTTTATCATAACACACAAGTCACAATGTTAAATTACCTTCTCCTACAGAAGGGAAAATGATTCTTGGGAGCAGATTTAGTATTACTGATGAGGATGAAGGGGCAAAATGTGGGGAAGCATGTGTCTAGGAATGTTAATATGTTGATTACCCACAGCCTTGGATTGTCAAATATCACAGTATAGATAACTAATATGAAGGACATTGAATAGGAGAGGACAAAGGTGCAGACAAGGATCAAGATGGTTTTTGTGGCTCTGTCTTCAGGTGAGACTCTGGGGGAATGCTGGGCACTGTGGATGTACTGTAGTTGACTCTTGTGCCTATAGAGGATGCTCACCATGAAGTCACTGGTCCAGACCATGAGACCCAAACACAGACCATCAATGAAACGATGTAATGACAGATGAAGTACAGTTACAATATTGTCAAAAACAAATGCTGAGCAGTACCCCAACTTGATTTTCTTGGTGAAGTTTNTGTTAGTATCAGGTCCAATCACATCTATAGCTGTTTTGCTGTTTAGAAGCAGATGCACAAGCCAGCTGAGTGAGCAGGACCGAGCCATGTACTTGGAGACTGTGTGTTTAAGTTTCATCCACCTGGAGTTGCTGGAGCTGATTGTGATTGCTTGGAAGCAACTCAAGAGGCAGGTGCAGTGCAGGGAAATGCCCCGGGACACTCGATTACTGTAGAGAGTGAGTTTACATAAAAGGTCACCCAGGAGATATCGCAAACCCAGCTGTACCATTATGTGAGGAGTTACTCTTGAGATAATAACCAAGGAATTGGCTAAAGTCAAATGCCTTAAAATCTGGTCTTTGGGCATCAGACTTTTCCCAGTGAACACAGACATGACAGAAGGAAGAAGAATTGACCAATTGCCAAGAATCCCAATAGCTGTTAGAGAAAAGAAAAAAATCCCCACTGGCAAGTTCTCAGGAACCATGTTCTTTTCACCTGAGATAAACAAATTTAACCTCATCAGTACAACCAAGAAGAAGACATTTAAATGTGTATTAATTTTTAGTAGCTCAAATTGTATCATTGTCTCATCAGGTGAAATGTCTGTCTTAGCTAAAGTTACCTGATAAATAATGGTTGAACACATTGTGGGCTATCAAATGTGGGAGTAAAGAAAAGATGGAAATTTGGACTCAGAATTGTCATAGTTCCTCTAATGCTTTATAGTCTTCACAGTTTCTCTACTGCTTTTCTTCTAAATTAATATCCAATAGATACTTCTACTTTTTTTCTGAAAGAATTGAGTGTACTAATGTCAGTAATAGACTTAATTGCTCCCTGTAATCCAGCTACTAAAACACAAAAATAGAAACTAAACACTATATCCAGAGACACAGACACTTGTGAGCAAGAGGAGTGGATAATACATGTCAAAAGGATAAATACATGTCAAACGACAGGCTGAGATAAATCAGAAAAAATGGTAAGAAATTCTTAAAATTTGAATCTGATAAAAATGATTGCTAGCATTTTTTTACTTTTAAAAACATAACCCTTTATGTTCATATTTTCATAATTTAAAAGGAGAGAAAAATGTTTCTTAACATGGGTCTCTAATTTTGTTATTCAACCCACAAAGAATATGAAGGTTATAAGCAGTTCAGGAGCACCCAGCCAGAAAACATTAACCATCCCCCATATGCAGAGTTATTAGCATGACTTTATGGTATATGTTACAATTTAAGCACCTCTGCAATGTGAAAAAACAACATTAAATATTAGCAAGACAGATCTAGCAGTCAGTTATAGACACAGAGTAAGAAATTGTACTAGAAAGGTTAGGGTTTGAAACTATCAATGCTTGCACAACTTGGAATTTGAGAAAGCAGCTGAAAAAATACAGAAAGAGAGAGTTAAAGGTGGAGGGAGAGGGGTAGAGAGAGACTATAAGAACCAGTGTGTGTCATGTTAACATCTTTTTAAGAAAAAAAAAGACCAATCCAAGATCTTCTCCCTAGTCAACTAAGGTGCTCCTCTGCCCTGAGCCAGCAGGTGTTATTCATTGACAGGGTCCTGAGGAGATCAGAGGATCAGAGAGACAGGGGATCAGAGATAAAGAAGATAGAACAGGTAGGCTTTAGGAGGTCTTGTGCAAGCTATGTCTTGTGCCAAGCAAGCTTACTAAAAAGTACAACATCTTATATGCTAATTTCAGGGGAGAAATAGGACAAAGTCAGCAGAAAGATAATCAAGCAGAGTGGCACATAGGGATCACANAATATCTCAAAGGCCTGACATATCAAGCACACAGTGACCCTGGACTAATGTCTCCAATCTTTTCAGGGGAATAAGCCATGTTCCCAGGAATCACAGTCTTAACTCTTTTTAGTCCCTGGTCTCAGGCCCAGATTGACCATGCTAAGTTCACTTTTCTCCACAGAACTAGGTTCCTTTTGTTCTTTCATTGGGGCTTCTGAGAAGTTTTCGAGCAGTCAGTATCTCAATACATCTCCTCATCATCATGCCATGAATACATGCACATGAAGAAGATTCCAGCATAGGAAGGTGTTCTTCATGGTCCCAGTATAAGAAGACACTCCTAGTGAATCCTTCTCTGCTTTTCTTCTGCTTATAGAAGTTTATACTCAGTCACACACTTGCTTAATAAAGCTTCTGTGGTTAAGGGAGATAATGAGTTAGGAAGAGAGCAATCAAATGCATTGTGTAGAACAAGAGACTTAACACAGCACACCAGCATGAAATTAGACAGGGAAAAGGGGATAAGACAAAATATATAGGTTGACAGGGCAAAAACTGTCAGGCTATTAAACAACATTGGAAATTCAGGTAAGGTAATAGACACTGTNTTCAAACAAGACAGCTCCAATGAGTCAGATTTTGTGGTAGATGCCATATTTGGGTTTAGTCATTTCATCAGTCTATGATGANTAATAAACAGTTCATCCAAAACAATGNGAAGTAAAAGATGCAAAGAGATAATGGAACACCTAGAAAAGACTTTGTCAGTAGACAGCTCAATATGAAATTTCTTTAATAATATGGAGGAAAATTAAGAAAAGGTCCAAACCAGAAAATGAATGGTAGTCATCTCTCTGATATATTTCAAAGGAGAATTCTCCATAAATTCATTTTGAAAAACTAGAAAAGTGCCTTTCAGCCTGAGCATCAAGGGAGTTGNANAAGCTGTGTCNGCAGTCCTAGTGGATTCCCATACAGAGGNAAGTGATCAGAAGCAATAGTTCCCAGAATGCACTGCTGCCCTGCTCCCCTTACAGTGCTTCTTGCTTAAGTCTGGCCCTGTCCAGCCCATATTGCTCTTTCTGGGGTCCTGGAAGTGACAGGACTCTCTATCACCTTTTTACCTGAACCCTGGNCTCATGTCCTAAATGTCTCCTGAGTTCGGTTTGCACCAGAAATGGTCAAAAACACACCAGTCAACAGTTAGCTTTCCCATTCNGGTTTTCAATCAAGATTCCTCTTCACAGTTCTCATCATAAGGTGCTGAGGGTAATAGTAGCTGTGGTTTCTGTGCATCCCTTAAACTGGTGCAGAAGGGTATCTATTCCCAAACTTTTGCAAAACTAACTGGAAGAATTCTCTGTTGAAACACAGGAATTCTGTTTGAGTCTGCAAAGAGAAGGAAGGGCAAATCACACTGTGTGTGCAATGCTGCTCAATGTTCACACTGTCCATTCAGTCACACAAAAGTGTGGTTTAAAGTACCTATTTCTTTAAGAAAATGAATTATCTNTTTTGGTTACTTAAACAATTTTAGGAAGTTATTAATGGCCTTCACACCTGTCATTTTAAGATTAGTAACTTTGGGGGCTGGAGANATGGCTTAGTAGTTAAGAGCACTTGCTATTCTTTCAAAGAGTCTGGGTTCTGTCTCCAGCATCCACACAAAGTGGTTCACCACTGCCTGTAATTCCAGCTCCAGAGAGAATCTGATCCCTCTGGGCTCTACTGGCTCCTCCACACAAATATGTACATACCCACAAACAGATAGAAACACAAATACATGTAATTNAAAATAATAAAAATAAATCTTAAAAGAAAGAGTCATACCTTTTCTTCAACAGGAGAGAAGAATAAGAGCAGAATTCAGCCCTGAAAATGGATGCTATATGGGCAGAATAGATGGGGTAATGGGTAAGAGCACTTACTGCAAGCATCAGGACCTGAGATAAGATGACACTGCCTGCATGATATTGCTGGGGGTTGTTGGCCATCAGCTTAAAAAATAAAAACCACACACAAGCTCCAGATTCATCCAGAGGTCTTGTTTAAATAAATAAGGCAGAGAGGGATACAAAAGGAAATCCAACCACCCCTCTGCTTGCCATACACATATATACATTCTTTATCATCTATCTACCTACCAACCTATCTATCTACCTACACACACACACACACACACACACACACACACATATATATATAATCTATCTAACTATCTATATCTATTTATCTATCTGTCTGTCTATCTGGATGTTTTCATTTGTATGGAATAGAAATGAGTGGTGTCAATGTATCACAAGACAGAAAGGGATCTCTTGGATCTTGCAGGAAGCACAGAGAGGGAAAGGCAGGAGACCGTCCATTCTTTGCCAGCTGGAAATAGCTCCCATTTCATGTGAAATCCTTTGCATGATCTTACTTCAATACCTAGCAATAGTAACTTTCCATTACTTCCTTCTACCTATAGGATCTCCAGTCACCTGTGACTTGGTATAAAGAGAAAAAGTACTTACAGTGTGCTCTGTGAAACCACAGTGGAAGAGTGTTGTAAGTGAGCGACTGAGTCTGTCTTGTTGAGGTTAGACTCTGGTCCCTCACTTACAGGCTTATAATTCCCTGGTCTCCTTCCCCACAGGACTTGTGACTTTCAACTCTAGATTCATAACAGCATCTACATGGGGGATTAAGAACAACTTTTTGACAGCCTTGCTCCACTTACCTGTAAATGAAGAAAGTCCAGATTAAGACAGCAAATCCACAGAAGCAATTATAAAGAGTTGGGAAAAAACTTTTCTGAGTCTATTTAGAGTACACTGGGTGTCACAAGGAGAACCACACAAGTCCCATGCCTGGGGCGGGGGAGGGAGACACAAAGGAAATATATGGCTCTGTCTGGATTTGGGCAGACCTATCAGCTTTTCCTCAGCACGTAATATCTTAGGAGATTTCAGAAGTTAATAACCAGCATTAAGGGGCATTAAAATTGGAGATTCCAGGAATCTTTTACATCTCACTTCTTTGAAGCCACATTTTCTAAGAGCTTCTTGCTTGTTTGCTGTGCCACTGGACTCCACTTATTTTCGTGTCTGAAGAAACTCTAGTGCATGTATTTACAATTATGTATTTGAACCGTTGATGTGTGGAATCCAATTTTGAGCTAGTATAAGTAAGGATTCTCTGAACTTCTTAGCAAATGGATTCTATTTGCAATGTGCATTATTTTGATGGCATAAATTTAAAAAAGAATTGTTGAATTTGGTGGGGTCTATGTTTATTTTTCAAGGTGACTTTTTTAATAATATTTTTATTAAAAAGATTTTCCATTCATTTTACATAACAACCTCATATCCCCCTTTCCTCTCTCCTCCTGTCCCACCAGCCCTCCCCCTCAACCCACCCCCCATTCCCACCTCTTCTAAGACAAAGTCTCCCATGGAGAGTCCTCTGGAGTCTGGCATACTCAGTTGAAGCAGGTCCCAGACCCTCCTCCCTGCGTCAAGGCCATGCCAGGTGTCCCACCATAGGCACTGGGCTCCAAAAAGCCAGCCCCTGCACCGGGAATGGTTCCTGATCCCACTGACTGGGGGCCCCCCAAACCGTTCAAGCTAAACAACTGTCTCAAGCTTCCAAAGGGCCCAGTCCAGCACCATGGGGGCTCCACAGTTATTGGTCCACAGTTCATGCATTTCCACCAGCCTGGCTGGTGTTCTCTGTACATTTTCCCTTCATGATCTTGGTGTCCCTTGTTCATAGAATCTCCCCCCTCTCTCCTCAGTTGGGCTCTTGGAATTCTGCCTGGCACTGAGCTGTGGATGTATGCATCTGCTTCCATCTGTCTCTGGATGAGGGCTCATGGGGGCTCCTCAGCTATGGGACCATAGTTCATGCATCTCNACTAGTTTGGCTGGCTGTCTCTGTACACCTTCCCATCATGATCTTTTGTCCCT
>LZPO01087556.1:44454-58521 GCA_001675575.1 Neotoma lepida | reverse complement strand
CAAGCTGTTTTTATTACTATAGCTCTATAGTAGAGCTTGAGGTCAGGGATGGTGATGCCTCCAGAGGTTGCTTTATTGCACAGGATTCTTTTAGCTATCCTGGATTTTTTGTTTTTCCATATGAAGTTAAGTATTGTTCTTTCTAAGTCTGTGAAGAATTGTGTTGGGAGTTTGATGGGGATTGCATGGAATTTGTAGATTGTTTTGGGGAAGATTGCCATTTTTATCATGTTAATCCTACCTATGCATGAGCATGGGAGATCTTCCCATTTTCTGATATCTTCTTTAATTTCTTTCTTCAGAGACTTAAAGTTCTTATCATACAGGTCCTTCACTTGCTTGTTAGAGTTACCCCAAGGTATTTTGTATTATTTGTGGCTATTGTAAGGGGTGATATTTCTCTGATTTATTTCTCAGCCAGTTTATCATTTGTATATATGAGGGCTACTGATTTTTTTGAGTTGATCTTGTATCCTGTCACATTACTGAAGGTGTTCATTGACTGTAGGCGTTCCCTGGTAGAATTTTTGTGGTCACTTATGTGTACTATCATATCATCTGCAAATAGTGAAAGTTTGACTTCTTCCTTTCCAATTTGTATCCCCTTGATCTCCTTCTGCTGTCTTATTGCTCTAACTAGAACATCAAGTACTAGATTGAATAAATATGAAGAGAGCGGGCAGCCTGGTCTTGTTCCTGATTTTAGTGGAATTGCTTTGAATTTCTCTCCATTTAATTTGATGGTGGCAGTTGGCTTGCTGAAATGCCTTTATTATGTTTAAGTATGTTCCTTGTATTCCTGATCTCTCCAAGACCTTTATCAGGAAGTGGTGTTGGATTTTGTCAAAGGCTTTTTCAGCATCTATGAGATGATCATGTGTCTTGTTTTCTTTCAGTTTGTTTATACAATGTATTATATTGACAGATTTTCATATTTCAAACCATTCTTGCATCTCTGGGATGAAGCCTACTTAATCATCTTGGATATTTTTTTTGATGTGTTCTTGATTGGTTTGCCAACATTTTATTGAGTATTTTTGCATCAATGTTCATGAAGGAGATTTGTCTGTAATTTCTTTGTTGCATCTTTGTATGATTTGGGAATCAGAGTAACTGTAGCCTCATAAACAGAGTTTGGTAATGTTTCTTCTGTTTCTATTGTGTGGAACAATTTGAATAGTATTGGAATTAGGTCTTCTTTGAAAATCTGGTAGAATTCTGCATTGAAACCATCTGGTCCTGGGCTTTTTTTGGTTGGGAGACTTTTTATGACTGTTTCTTTCCTTAGGGGTTAATGGTCTATTTAAATAGTTTATCTAATCTTGGTTTAATTTGGTATGTGGTATCTATCTAGAAAATTGTCCATTGCTTTCAGATTCTCCAATTTTGTGGAGTACACGTTTTTGAGGTATGACCTGATGATTCTCTGGATTTCCTCATTATCTANTTTTATGTCTCCCTTTTCATTTCTGATTTTGTTAATTTGGATGTTCTCTCTCTCTGCCTTTTGGTTAGTTTGGATAAGGGCTTGTCTATCTTGTTGATTTTTTCTCAAAGAACCAACTCTTTGTTTCACTGATTCTTTGTATTGTTCTCTTTGTTTCTATTTTATTGATTTCAGCNCTCNATTTGATTATTTCCTGGCACCTATTCTTCCTGGGTGAGTTTGCTTCTTTTTGTTCTAGAGATTTTAGGTNTGCTGTTAAGTCACTAGTGTAAGATTTCTCCAATTTCTTTATATGGGCATTTAGTGCTATGAATTTTCCTCTTAGCACTGCTTTCATAGTGTCCCATAAGTTTGGGTATGTAGTACATTCATTTTCATTGAATTCTAGGAAGTCTTTAATTTCTTTCTTTATTTCATCCTTGACCCAGTGGTGTTTCAGTTTGGCATTATTCAGTTTCCATGAGGATGTAGGCTTTCTGTAATTTTTGTTGTTGTTGAAATCTAACTCTAATCCATGATGGTCCAATAAAATACAGGAGGTTATTCTAATATTTTTGTATTTTGTAATTTAATATTTTGTAAATCTGTTGAGATTTACTTTGTGGCTGAGTATGTGGTCAATTTTAGAGAAGGTTCCATTGGATGCTGAGAAGAAGGTATATTCTTTTGTGGTTGGTTGGCATGTTCTGGAGATATCTATTAAGTCTGTTTGGGTCATAACACCTGTTAGATCTTTTATTTCTCTGTTAAGTTTCAGTCTGGCAGATCTGTCCATTAGTGAGAGTGGGGTATTGAAGTCTCCCACTATTAATGCATGGGGTTTGATGTGTGATTTAAGCTTCAGTAATGTTTCTTTCACATATGTGGGTGCCCTTGTATTGGGGGCATAGATGTTCAGAATTGAATCTTCATCTTGGTGGATCTTTCCTGTGATGAGCGTGTAATGTCCTTCCCAATCTCTTTTGATTGATTTTAGTTTGAAGTCTATTTTGTTAGATATTAGGATAGCTACACCAGCTTGCTTCTTAAGTCCATTTGATTGGAAAGTCTTTTTCCAGCCTTTTACTCTGAGGTAGTGTCTGTCTTTGAAGTTGAGGTGTGTTTCTTGTATGCAGCAGAAGGATGGACCCTGATTTTGTATCCATTCTGTTAGCCTGTGTCTTTTTATAGGGGAATTGAGTTCAATGATATTAAGGGATATTAATGACCAGTGGTTATTAATTCCTGTTATCTTTTGGTGGTAGTCTGTGTGTGTGTTTCCCTGCTTTTGGATTTACTGCTGTGGGATTTATCTAGTGCCTGTGTTTTTGTGGGTGTATCTGACATCTTTAGATTGGAATATTGCTTCTAGTGCTTTCTGTAGGGCTGGATTTGTGGATACGTATTGTTTAAATCTGGTTTTGTCTTGGAATGTCTGCATTACATCTGTCCAGGACTTATGGCTGTCAAAGTCTCCTTCCAGAAGTTGGGTGTTATTCTGATGGGTCTATCTTTGTAAGTCACTTGGACTTTTTCCTTTGCTGCTCTTAATATTCTTTCTTTATTCTGTATGTTTAGTGGTTTAATTATTATGGGGCAGGATGACTTTTTTGGAAGGTCTAGTCTATTTGGTGTTCTGTAAGCTTCTTGTATCTTCACAGGTATTTCCTTCTTTAAGTTAGAAAAGGTTTTTTCTATGATTTTGTTGAATATATTTTCTGTGCCTTTGAGTTGACATTTTTCTCCTTCTTCTATCCCTATTATTCATAGATTTGGCCTTTTCATGGTGTCCCAGATTTCCTGGACTTTTTGTGTTATTACATTTTTGGCTTTGGTGTTTTCTTTGACTGGTGAATCTATTTCCTCTATTGTATCCTCTATAGCAGAGATTCTCTCCTCCATCTCATGTATTCTGTTGGTTATGCTTTTATCTTTGGTTCCTGATCATTTACTCAGATTTTCTATTTCCTGCATTCCCTCTGCTTGTATCTTCTTCATTGTTCTATTTCACTTTTCAAGTCTTGAACTGTTTCTTTCACATGTTTAATTGCTTTTTCATGGTTTTCTTTGCTTTCTTTTAGGGATTTATTAATTTCTTCCAATTTTTGTTTGTCTTTTCAATTTATTTAAGGGAATTTTTCATTTCCTCTTTAAGGGAATTTTTCATTTCCTCTTTAAGGGAATTTTTTATTTCCTCTTTGAAGGCCTCTAGCATCTTCATGAAGTTATTTTTAAGGTTACTTTCTTCTGCTTCTTCTACATTGTGTTGTTCAGGTCTTGCTGTTGTAGAAAGACTAGGTTCTAGTGATGTCATATGCTCTTTATGTACTTTTGCACTGGCATCTACCCACTTCTTCCTTTAATAGGTACAAGAGGTGCCTGTGTTTGAGCAAGCTGCTATTGGTCCAGTCTGTGCTTGTTGTGTCTGTGTCTCAGGGGTCACTCTGGGTCCAATCTTAGCTCTTGGTCTAATTGGAGCTGACAGGTTCTGTGTCTCAGGGAGCTGCCCTTGGTCCAATCCAAGATGGCTGATTCTGCTGCTCAGGGATCCNCTCTTGGTCTTATCAGGGCTCTTGCTGCAGTCAGAGCTGGTGGATTCTGTGTTTCAGGAAGCCACTGGGGTTACAGCAGGATGGGTAATGGGGTAGGGCGTGGGTCTTGTAGATTGCAAGGTCTGATGGGGGTTTTGGTGCGGGTACCTGCCCTCAGGAGTTTTCCCTGCTGGCTGGCTACTGATGTAGAGATGGGTAGCTGTTCCAGGGGAATGGTTGTGTCCCAGAGCCTAGGTCCTAGAGACAGTACCTTCTGGGTCAGAGAAGAATCACTTACCTCTTGTTCCAATGAGAGCTGGCAGATTCCGTGTCTCAGGACGTCACTGGGGTCACAGGGGGATGGGTATTTGGTTGGGGCATGGATCCTTTAGATTTCAACATCCAATGGGGGGTTTTGCTTGGGGGGGTGCCTGCAGGAGTTTTTCCTGCTGGCTGGCTAATGGGGCAGAAATGGGTGGTGGTTCCCAGGGACTATTTGTGTCCCAGGGCCTATGTCCTAGAGGCAGGAACTAGGCTGTGTTACATAGTAGTTCTATTTTTAGTATATTGAGAAATCTTTATATTTATTTCTCTAATGAACATAATACATTCTATCCCATCAGTATAGAATGCAGAATCCTTTTTTCCCATATTGTCAGTATTTGTTGTTGTGTATTCTTTTGATGTTAATCATTCTAAGAAGTGCAATGGAGTCTCAAAGATTTGTAATTTGAATTACTCTGATAGCTAAATATGTTAAACATTTTAAAAAATAATTTATTCCCATGTATGTCTTCTCACTGCCCATTTCATTAACCTGTTGGCTGACTGGACAGTTTGTGGAGAAACTGTTTATTCTTTATTTTACTTTATACATTCTTGGTAAAAGTTCCTGAGTGAAGTACAGAAGTCAATGACTTTCTCCTATTCTGTAGGATATATCTCCACTCAGCTGGTAGTTTCCTTTAATGTGCAGAAAGTTTTTAANTTCATGAAATTCCACTCATTAATTTTTGGTGCATTTCCTGTGCTATTGAGCCTTGTTGCCTCTACCTACATCTTGCATTACTAACATTTTCCTCAGAGTTTTAGCATTTCAACTTTTGAATAATTTAATACTAGNTTTTGTGCACTGTAAGGCTATATAGAGAGATATTGCCATACTTATGCAAGTGGATATCATTTTATACAAAGCCATTCAGGGTCAGAAGGTCTGACCACTGAGCCACACAAAACAGTCAAAAAAGAAGTGATTGTATCTTCCTGAGATTTTTTCCTGAAAACTGCTGAGAGTCAGCAGGGCAATGGTAGGGAAAGTCAGACCCCTCATTTATCCTTCTTNCTCAACAATAGTCATTCTCTGTGTGGCTTTGTATCCTCTCATGTTCCCTGATCCTGGTACAGCATTGACCATTATTAATAACAACAATTGATGACCCATCATGTGGGAGATGCAGTAATACTCCAATTGGAACTTGGTAACAANTTATCAATTTTGTTGAAGAAAAACAGTACTAATTTGTAAGTCTTCTACAACATTCTACTTTCCTATAGAGCAGACACAAGGGTTCTTATTTCACCACATGCTCAGCAGCTTTAACTCTTGCATTTATTTATGTTCATTTGTTTTCATTAATACCTGTTAATACTGTATGGGATGATAGCTCATTGCAACTTTGATTTTCATGACCTCATTGTACTGTCTTAATTGTTGGTGGTGTTGAGCTTCATTTTGCACACATTTTGGATATTTTTGAATTGTTTATAGGAAATATATTCAGGAATGAAACCCACCTCTCATTTGTTTTATATTTAAGGTTTTTCAAACTTAGTTTTAAATATTCTTTTTAGGGTAGAGAGAGGAGTCAGTGTTTCAGAATGCATACTGCTCTTACTCTGAATCTGAGTCCAGTTCCTAGCTCCGACAGGTGGCTCACAACCATCTACAAATCCAGCTGCAGGAGAGTCCCTGCCTCTGGCCTGTGCTGGGATTCACATTCATATGCAACCAACCCCAGCACTCACACAATTGACACAAAAATGTATCTTAAAATAAAATATTCTTTATAGTTTGCCCTTCATTCTAAATATGATTTTCTCATATTTTCTCTTGTTATTCTTGATGAATTTTGAGTTTTGGTCTCATGAATTTCAGAAATAATAGTATATTTTAAAAATTATACTTTAAAAGTTGACCTTAAATCACTGTGTTTAGTCAAAAACAATGAAAACATTGGTTGTTGGAGGAGGATTTTTGAGACAGAGATTCACTTTATGCAGCACTGGCTGTCCTGGAACTAACTGTATAGATCAGGTGAGCCTCAAATTCATATGTATGTCTGCCTCTATCACTTGATTGCTATCTTGAAGGTCATGTGGCACCTCATCCAGAAAAAACATTAATCTTGAGTAAACATATCCAAAACTTTCCATTTAAAGAGGGCAGAATANGTCCTTCAAAAAAGAACAAAGTTTTAGAAATTCTTCTTCAATGACAGAGCTATGTAAATACAGTAAAGTGATAAATGTATTATTGTAGCCAGCATCATGAAATAATGCACATCCATAATGTACTTCCAGGGTCTGTTGACCATAATAAACTTATTTACATTTTTAATAGGAATGAAAATGGCTTCTGACAACTTGGCAATGGGAATTTTCCTCTTCCCCCAGATTACAGTGGGAGTGCTTGGAAATTCCTCAATACTATTTCATTATCTCATTTTGATACTCACTGGAAAGCATTTAATGCCAAAAGACCAGATTATGGAGCACTTGACATTAGCCAACTATTTGTCTATCCTCTCAAGAAGCGTTCCACGGACAATGTCTGCTTTTGGATTTAAGTATTTCCTAGATGACGTTGGATGTAAATTGATAGTGTATATTTACCGAATAACAAGGGGGATGTCCCTGTATGCCATGTGCCTACTGAGTTGCTTCCAAGCAATCACAATCAGCCCCAGCAACTCCAGGTGGATGACTCTTAAATACAGAGTGACCAAGTACATTGGTCCCTCCTGCTCACTAGGCTGGCTTGTGCACCTGCTTCTAAACATCTTGACTCCAGCAAGAGTGTCAGGCCCCATTTACAACAGAAATGCAACTAGCAGGATGAATTATGGGTACTGCTCATGGTTTGCTTCCAGCAATGTAGCTACTGTACTNTACATGTTCTTATTGTGCTTCTCTGATGGCCTGTGTCTGGGTCTCATGGCCTATTCAAGTGTCTCCATGGTGAGTATCCTCTATAGACATAAGAGACATGTCAAACATATTCACAGTGCTCAGAACTTTCTGAAAGTCTTACCTGAGGACAGAGCCACCCAAACTATCCTCACCCTGGTGTGCATATTTGTCATCTCTTACTCATTCTCTTCCATTGTGGTCATCTTTACAACCTACTCTAATGGTTCAGTGCTATGGGGAGTTAGTGTATTTCTATTTCTTGAAATATGTTTTCCCATAGTTTGTCCCTTTGTTCTCATCAGCAATATCAAGTCTAGTTCCAGAATAATTTTACCCTGCTGTCACAAGAGAAAGCTTCTTTCAAGTTTGACATGAGCCCTGCTTATCTGCCTTTGCTTATATATTGGCATATTCTTTTATCTGTTATAGAATACTAAAACTCTAGACTAAAAATATCAAGCATCTTCCTGCCTTCATCTCCTTCATCAAATCCTACTGGTGTGGACCAAAACAACTGGCAATAAAACTGAAGTCCATATGGATCAAAGGCCTCAACATAAAATCAGATACAATGAACCTGATAGCATAGAAAGTGTGGAATAGCATTAAACTCATTGACACAGGGACAACTTCCTGAACAGACCATGTNTAGTGCAAGAACTACAATNAATAATTAATAACCGGAACCTCATAAAACTGAAAGCTTCTGTAAGGCAAAGGACATTAGCAATAGGATAACACAACAGCCTGCAGAATGGGAAATATTCTCACCAACTCCACATCTGATAGAGGGCTAATATCCAAAATTTGTAAATAACTCAAGAAACTGAACATTAATTAACCACGTGGTTANCAGGTGTTTTGAAGGGTCTACACTTGGTGTACATTGTGCTTTGATCTTGAAAGGGAGAGGTCTCTTGCTCCACCTCTTGCTGATGTATAAAAAGCCCATCATGATTAAACTCTAGGCAGCTGGGTATTGACCCAGGGCCCTCTCAAAGTTATCCTGTGTCTCTATCTTTTTTCTTCATCTATATTTCTATCAAGTACTTTCTCATTCCTCTCTCCTCCCCCCAAGAACCCTTCGATAGGTCTCCTACATATGGTGCCTGAAGGTGGGACTTGGGTACAGTTCATAGAGAGAAGGAACTCCGCAGGTTAAGGAAACATGATTGAATAATTAACTGGGGTGCATTGATTCTCTTTTTCAGGAGTAAAATTGTCAATATAGAACAGGGCAATAATAGACAGTTTGTACATTCGCTTGTAGACAGCTTGAAAGCTAGGGGAACTGCAGCAACTCTCTCTCTCTCTCTCTCTCTCTCTCTCTCTCTCTCTCTCTCTCTCCCTCTTTCTCTCTCTCTCTCCTAAGTTAGGTCTGAGAAATGCAGGCTTAGATATAATACAAAGTAACTTAGGATAGAACAGATTTTCCCCAGTGTGGGACCTAGGATGCAGAAAGCAGTGTCCTAGACTGAGCAACCACAGTGAGACCAAGCAGCCACTGTGGACTTAGCAGTCCAAGAACAAGCAGAAGCTTCAGAAGCCCCCTCCTCAAACAACAGCAGTGGGAGCAGTAGCTGACCTAGCATCTGCATTGCTGAGACCCATGGGGCATTATAGAGCATCACAGGTAGTAGACACCAAGAGAGTCAGCTTGAGCAGCAAGGGTCTGTGCACTTTCTGCCATGAAAGAGCCTCGGTGAGGAGAGCACAGACAGCCAGGACTTGGCTGGAGGCTGTGCTATGCAGCCTTGATGATCTGGGCAAGAAAAGCTATACAAGCAGTGGCAGAGGCTTCGGACCCCAGTGGCTGGAGCAGGTCTGTCACCTGGGGCCAGAGTCCTTGGCAGCCAGAGCTGAGAGAGGGACTCTCCAGGGGAATATGGGCAGAGAGTTTTGATGTCTAGTTTCTTGAGTTCTTTATATATTTTGGAGATCAGCCCTCTGTCAGATGTGGGGTTGGTGAAGAACTTTTCTCATTCTGTAGGCTGTCATTTTGTCTTATTTACCATATCCTTTGCCTTACAGAAGCTTCTCAGTTTCAGGAGATCCCATTTATTAATTGTTGCTCTCAGTGTCTGTGCTACTGGTGTTATATTTAGGAAGTGGTCTCCTGTGCCGATGCGTTCAAGAGTACTGCCTACTTTCTCTTCTATCAGGTTCAGTGCAACTGGTTTTATGTTGAGGTCTTTGATCCACCTGGACTTGAGTTTTGTACATGGTGATAGATATGGATCTATTTGNAATCTTCTACATGTTGACATCCAGTTATGCCAGCACCATTTGTTGAAAATATTTTCTTTTTTCTATTGTACAATTTTGGCTTCTTTGTCAAAAATTAGGTGTTTATACATGTGTGGATTAATGTCAGCATCTTCAATTTGATTCCATTGGTCCACACGTTGGTTTTTATGTCAATACCAAGCTGTTTTATTACTATAGCTCTGTAGTCGAGTGTGAGGTCAGGGATGGTGATGCCTCCAGAGGTTGCTTTATTGTACAGGATTGTTTTAGCTATCCTGGGTTTTTTGTTTTTCCAAAGTTGANTATTGTTCTTTCCAGGTCTGTGAAAAATTGCCAATACATTTCCTTACAGGTCTTTAAAAAAAATATCCAGTTTCGTTTTTAATAACAGAAAAATCCAAGATAGCTAAAACAATCCTGAATAATAAATGAACTGTGGGAGGTACCACTATCCCTAATTTCCATTTGTACTACAGAGCTATAGTAATAAAAAACAACACTAAGATTAACAATTAATAAACAGGCAAATGTGTCCTATGGGAAATCCCAAACAACCCAGGCTGTTTCCAAGTTTATAGGCTGCTCCCCGCAAATGGACAGCAAGGCCCTATTGCTGAAGACAACACTTACACAACTCATTGAAGGTGAAGAAGTCAGCTGCTGCCTATATAGATAGAGCCTTTACCTCTATGATCTAGTGTCTTTGGTACAGGAAGGTATTCTGCATCCTACCAAAACAGAAACATTTCATAGAGAATGTGAGGTCCTTGATTTTCTGAGTTTGGGTCACTTCTCATAAGCAGAACGGAAAGAGGGTGATGGGGATTACAAGCGAGTGACAGAGGGGGAGCATGGGGCAGAGATGAGGAAGGAAGATCTACTAAACACTTTTGTTTTAAAAAGCCATAATGATATATAAAGCATTGTACGCCAATTTTAAAAATGAAAATAAATAGAGTGAAGTATTTTTCTTGGGTAAAAGTACTGATTAACTTACAAGATGAATGTTTCCAAAATTCCCAGTTGATAGCAGCTTGGTTCCAGGAATTCAATAGAGCCATAAGATATGGGATCTAAGAGAAGGTTTTAAATATATGTAATGTACCTTGTATGAGATTATAGGACCCTCTCCCAAACCTTTCTTCTTTCTCTTTTATGAAATAAGAGAGCCTAGTAGAAAAAGAATTACAGTGAATGACATGGAGAAAGAGGCTGGATATATGTTTCCTTGCAGAAATGAATAGAGAATTTAATTTACCCAAATGTTGAACATTTAATGAACCTCTGGAAACAAAATGTACAGAATGCTGCACATAGAAGCTGAAGAATTAAGAGTCTCCCAAAGAAACAAANAGAGCTGCAATAAGGCACAAAGCTAGAACAGTTCATTGGACATGACATCCAAGGACTGCCAAATAGAAATNAACCATTAAATCATAGATGGAAATCAAGAAAAGAATTTGGGAGTTAGATGAAGTTTACTCATTCATTCTAGGTGCTCAAGTGAAGACATCCTGAGGGCCTAAAGTAAGGTCTTTAATAACCACTGGAAGGATATTTAGATCAACCATAAGCTCCTGTGTATGCCCATAGTACTTTTTCTACTAAGTGTNTATTTATCNAATTTCCACATTAATTTTATTTATATGAGTCCTTTCAGTGTTATACATCCCCATAGTCTATGGGATTTATTCTGTGGTCTTGGCTGGGAAATTATGACTCAAGATCTTGATGTACCTTTCAGAGACTATTAATTGTCATTTTGTCATAGAAGTTGTGATACTGGTCAGTTGCAACTTACCAATGTCTTATATGCTTCCAAAAGATTGTTTTTGTAATGACTTGTCAGGTTCTTCCTGACATGTTTATAATACAGCAAGGAAAATGTCAAGACTTTGGTTATAGAGTTGACTGTAAAGATGACTGTATAATCTCTAACTAGTGTTGATTTTGACATGTGAATTTCTCCAAATGTATCATTATCTGTAAACTAAAGACTGACTCCAGCTACATGTTTGACTGACTTTGACGGGCCCCTTTGTCTGCTTTGCCCTTCTCTAGTCCTCTCTTGGTTGAATTAGCACCTTATAAATTTAGCACCTTATAAACTTGGCTTATATATTGATCATGATCATGAGTTCTACAAAGCTACTAAAATTCCATTCAAGTCCATAATCTCTACTGAGTCAACCGCTTTCTAACTCTACTGTGAATATATTCCTGTCTGACCAAGTGAACTTGGCATCAAACATTGTCTCTCTCATATCCAGTTCCCTAGGTAGCACCTATCCTTTCTCTACTATTTTTCAGTCCTTGATAACCAGAGGAACCTCACTGAGAGATAACGAAGTGGTCCTAATGGCTTGTATAAGCCCTTCCACTGTGGACTGATTTCCTTCAAATTGTCTCATGTCACACATCCTTTGTCTTAAGGAGAAGTGGGTAGTTATATTACTTCAGGTTGTTTGTTTGTCCCCACTAATTGTAAGAAATGGCAGACCAATGCTTCTATCTCATGCTACCTTTTGCCCTTTCCCTGAAAAGCCAGAAGCATATGCAGAGGGGGAGGTGGCTTGTGTCTTTCCTATTGTAATTGTAAATGTCTATTGTATTGTAATTTCCTATTGTAATCCCTGACTTTATAAAGATGCATTCCTTTTTGANGAACAACTTATCCTCAGTTGTATGTCTAATTACTCAAAGCAAAGACCATGNAATTGCTGCCACAGTCTGCTTATGCCCCTTTCCAANACAAATACTTGAATGACCATGATATAATCTCAATGCCATCCATAGTTTCAGGGNCATCCTCATATTCACATGATGAATCCATTCATCAAAAAGGCTTCCTTCCTCATTCNAAGTAAAGAAAAAGGGACATCCTAGGGTTCNCACAAAGGGTGTTTCACTCTCAGATGGATTGGCCTCAGTTATATGTCTTATCTGCTATNAAAGGGACNGTGAAACCACCAATACAGAAAGTAGGCACACCATGCCACACCACATCAAGAGTGGTAGCCATGCTGGGATTTCTCATCTTTATACTCCACTCTCACACAGATCAGCCTCAGTTGCACATTGCAGGACACATTGCAGGGGCCATACAACCATTCCTCCCCAACTCACCTTGGATTCTGTTAAACTTCTGTTCAGGCACCAAATGCCTTGTGTGAGTTATCCTAGGAAGACTTGAACAGTCACACTCATCCCTGATAAAGGCATCAAAACAAAAAAACAATTACATCTAAGTTTAGTTCACTGAACCAGTAAAGCAATTGAGGCTGCTTTCAAGAATATGAATGAAGAATTGCTTACATGAGCATGGATAACTGAAAGATAACTGCATTACCAAAATGCATATCATAGCAAAGGTCATGAAAGTTGCATCTCTAGAACTCCTTCTGTGACTTCCAAGTTGCTACACTATTCTCTTCTCTCCAGCAATTTCCTATGAGTCCCATAAGTTTCAGATTTCTGAGACCTGTAAAACTTTTTAAAATTTCTAGGTCTTANAAACTTCCCTACTCTCTCCAGGATGGAATGTTTCAATTAGGTAGAGACCATTACATGGTGGTTTCCATCCTGGAGAATTTACTTTACTTTGCATTAATTAACAGGTAGTTCTATCCAAGGTAGTACTAGCTAAGCTGTCTTCCAAGAGTGACTTATTTATCTACAATGTGACTTAGGAAACTGATTTTCAAACCATTTGTCAATTAAGTGACTGAGAAGAATTTTCATTACTGATTTTTCACATCAGCTCTAGCACAGAGAACAAAGAAAGAGATAAGACAGAGCTCTCATTCACAATATATGTCCCATGTCCAGAAACACATGCACTTTACTTAATTATGCAAATTTATCATACAAACTAAGAAAATCCCTTATTTAATAGAAAGCTTTATCTAATTTTATTAAGATATTCTCCTAAGTAGAATTATAATGTCAATTTTTATAAATGTCTTTTTAATAATAATACTTATTCAAAAGAAGTGGGGAAAGAATGTGAGGAAGGGAGATGTGGTTTGAAAGAAAATGACCCCCCTTAGGGAGCAACGTGATTAGGGGGTGGGACTTTGTTAGAGGAGGTGTGGCCTTGTTAGAGGAAGTGTGTCACTGTGGGAGTGAACTTTGAGGTCTCCTATGCTCAAGTTACACAGTGTGGCACTCAGTTCACTTCCTGTTACCTGTAGATCAAGATGTAGAACTCTCAGCTCCTTCTTGAGTACCATGACTGCCTGCATGCCATCCAACATGATAATAATGGAATGAACCTCTAAAACTGTAAGCCGCTCCAATTAAATGCTTTCCTTTATAAGAGTTGCTGTGGTCATGGAGTCTCTTCGCAGCAAGAGAAACCCTAACTGAGACAGAAGACAAGGGGGAGAATCTTGNGATAAGAATGGTGCTTTTTCCAGAAGAATTCTGACAGCCTATAGAGAAGATTGGGCTTACAAAGGTATGGTGATCTGGAAACAGTTCATCCTGCATTTGAAAACTTCCAGTTGAAGGAAAAAATTTCTCAGTATAGCACTTTAAAGTTATAATGGAGGTCCTTCCTCCGACTCCATCTACATTATAAGAACAATTATATGCACGTTGGTAAGAAAGAAAGAGATTCTCAGAGGTAGGGAGGGAAGGAGGAAAGGAGGGTGGGAGAGAGGGAGGGAGGGA
>LZPO01087556.1:16882-33240 GCA_001675575.1 Neotoma lepida | reverse complement strand
AAAAAAAAATCTGATACCCTGAACCTGACAGAGAAGGAAGTAGGGGATGTGCTTGAACCCATTCACACAGTTTCTGAACATGACTCCAGGAGCACAGGCATTAATGCCATCCATGAAGTGGGACCTCATAAAACCACAAACTTCTGTAGAGTAAAGGACACCATCATTCAAGTAAAAATGCAGCTTGNAGAATGGGAGAAGTTCTTTACCAACTACACATCTGACAGGGGGTTATTATCAAGAATGTAAAAAGAACTCCAAAAACTAAATATGAAGAAAACAACTCAGTTTAAAATTGGCATGTAAAACAAACACAGTTCTCAGTTTTTTACTCTTTTTAAATTTAATTTGCATTCATTTATTCTTTGGGAAATTTATACATGTATATAATACATTCTGATCACACTCACACTCCCACACTACTACCCACCTGCCCCTCACCACCTCTTCACAACTATCATGTCTTTTTGCTTTATTCTTGTTAGTTTGTCACNCACTGAGNATAGCCANGACCATCTGTGAACACACAGCTGCGAAGCTATGCACTGGAACAGGCGTAACTCATCACCAATAATGTCCATCAGTCCCCCTNACACANTATACTATAAACTACAAACACCTCCACCAGGAGGGACCACTAGGTCTCATGTGNCCCTCACACATCCANCACTGTANATTGATAGGGTCAGTGTTGTGCAGGCAACAGCAGCCGCTTTGAGTTCATGGAGCAACAGTCATGTCATGTCCATCTGCTGCAAAGAGAAGCATCTTTTGTTTTCTTAATATTAGCCATTCTAATTGGGATAAGATGAAATCTTAAGGTCATTTAACTTGCATTTCCATGATGGNTAAAGATGGTGAACACTTTTAAAAGTATTTGNCAGCCATTTGTATTTCTTCCCTGAGAATTCTGTTCCTTTCCATAATCCACTTTTTAACTTGGCTGTTTTCTTTGTATTTATTTTTGAGTTCCNTGTATTTTCTACACACAAATCTTCTGTCAAACANATAGCTGGCAAAGTTTCTTTAGATGGTGGGNGGNGGGGAATCACACAGGGGAGCCACACGTCCAAGTTGTGAAATCACAATACAGACTATCAGGAAACAGAACAGGTGTCAAAGAGTCAGCCAAGAAAAGTACATCGCTTTCAAAATATTCAAAANCTNAAGTNTTTCANACCTTCCACTTCATGTTTCTCATTTAAATGCAGTCCTANCTCTACAGACAAGCTGNGCTTGCCATAAACCCCATATCACAGTAACTTAACTATCTTAAACAATAAAATACTCTAATAAATGATGACTCCATGTTTCAGAGCTTTGAGGGGATGAAAACAACAATGTATCATGAAAATATTCAGCCAGCCTGTATTACAGTTGGGATAACTGCTGTACCTAATTTACAATGCCACAGAATTGCTTAGTAGTGTTTGGTCATTACTGAAGGTAACNTTCCATAGTTGAAGAAAGAACATATGAATATGTCAAAATANGTAAACCACTAGAACAAGTAATAAATCCAGAGAAATTACTTTTTCTTATGGAAGGGTAAAAGGATACTGAAAATAGANTTATTATTATTATTTATTACTATGAAGGGGAAAAGAGTAGGGAAACAGTTATCTAAAAGTACCAGTATGGCCATCAGCCACATCCTTGGATTTCCACAGAGTACTATGTAGAGTATGAACATGAAGNACATTAAGTAGGAAGTGACATAGATGCCCACTAGGAACAGGATGGATTGGGTGGCTCTGGCTTCAGGTGAGACTCTGAGAGAATGCAGGGCACTGTGGATATATTGTACTTGCTTCTTGTGCCTGTAGAGGAAGCTCACCATGGAGACATTGGACCAGACCATGATACACAGATAGAGAGCATCAATAAAACTGATCAAGAATATATATAGTGGGGATGCATTGCTCACAGGAAAAAATGTTAAACAGGAGCTCACATTGAATTTCTTAGTGAAATTTGTGTTGGTACCAAGGGCAGTCATACTCATAATAATTTTGCTGTTTAGAAGTAGATGTGCAAGCCAGCTGAGACAGCAGGAAGGAACAATGTACTTGGCNGCTCTGTGTTTAAACTTCATCCACCTGGAGTTGCTGGGGTTGACTGTGATTGCTTGGAAACAACTCAGGAGACTCGAGGAATGAAGAGAAGCCCCTCGGGCTACACGATACAAGTACACAACAAATTTACATACATTGTGATCCAGGAAATATTTCAACCCAAGCTCTAAAATTGTCAGATCAATGCCTCTTGAGATAACAATCAACAAGTTAGCGAAAGCCACATGCTTTGAAATCTCATCTTTGGGCATTAAACTCTTCCTAGTGAATACAGACGTANAATAATAAAACAGAAGTGACCAATTGCCCAGGATTCCTACAAGTGTCTGGGAAAACAAAATAATCGCAATTGGCAAGTCAGGAACCATCCTCTTGTCATCTAAAAAGGACAAATTTATTCACATCAACAGACACAAAATAAAATATTTTAGCAGGAATTACTTTTGTGTCTGTGATCACTTGTCATTTTATGTATACACATGTGAAGGGAGTGTCTGAATTTTTATGTAAGTGCATGTGGTGACCAGAGCTGATGTCAAATGTCTTCCTAAATCACCTTTACCATTTTTTTTAGACAATGTCTCTAAATGAACCTGGAGCCTGTGCACTAGCTGGTTAGAAAGCTCCAGGAATCCATTTTTCTCTGATCCCTCAGCACTGGGATTGTGGTTATGTAATTTCATCCTTGGCTTACTATGTGGGAGTTAGAGACATAACTCAGTTTCTCATGTTTGCATAGCAAGCACTTTATTGACTGAGCTTTCTCCCCATATTGAAATATCCATTAGGTTTTAGTATAATACGTCATCTCATCATCAACATTATAAGTAATTTTTAGTGACAAATATTTCTAAACAATTTTTTATCAATACACTTTATAATAAGATCAGTGACATTTATGATGAACAATTAACAAATTAAAATGACTGAGGGGGNCACTTAAATAATCTTGAGTTTTAAACTTTTGTCCATTAATCAAAATGTTTTTCTGAAGGATCAGTCCTGAGTTGTTATAAGACTTATTGGTATTTGAGGATTTCTACACCTTGCAATGGCTTCAGCAAGCTGCAGACCCAGGGTAGGGAAGCAGATTTTACTTCAAATCCACAAGTGTGTGGGAAGCTATAAATCTCAAATTAGCTCAAGACCAGATCTGACCTTAGTTAAGGCTCACAGATGTATGAAAGATCCACAGATTACAGGAAAAGTTATAATCCCAGGTATAAGTTCCTAGAAGACACAAAATAAAGCCTTACCCTCANAGGAAGACTGGAGATTGAGGTTCTGACTTTAAATGCCAGTTCAGNACAGGGAAAGGACACACCAACCCTACTAGGACTTAGTTCTTCAGTGAACATTGCAAGCACCACCACTTTAAAAAAGTGATTAAGATATTTACAATAAAAGATACAAAAAAGACAGAAAATCTCAACCAACAAACTAACTCCAGGGGTAAAAATCCAAGTCCACAAATATAAACAGCATGACAAACAAAGACAACATGGTTTTTCCATAAATCAGCAATCCCATCATAATGACTCCAAGTGAAAATTACTTAGAACTACCAAATAATTCAAAGTAACAATTATAAGTATGTTCAAATAATTCAAAAACATGAATAAAATCCAAGAGAACAAAAACAAAGAGATGAATGAAATGGGAGAAGGAATTACAAGATGTGAAAATAAAGGCAGTAATGCCGAAGAACATCCAACCTGAAAAATCTTTAATAAGCCAAATAAAACCCTCAGTGGAAAGCCTCATCAGTAGAATGGATCAGGCAGGAAATAGAGAGTGGGGCATGGAAGACAAGATAGAGGAATTAGATCATGCAGTAAATGTCAATGATAAATTGAAAAGGAAATATGGACAGTGGAACAGCTCTAAAACACCATGAAATTATCTAACCTTCAGACTAAAGGCATAAGAAAAGGAGAAAACCATAGTGAAGGGATAGAGAATATTTTCAAAAACATTTCCCAAACCTAGAAAAGAGATGTTCATCCTANTACAAGTTCACAGAACTCCAAACATGCAGAATCAGAAAAGAAACCCTCTGTGGTGCATTATAGTTAAAATATTAAAATCAAAGAATAAAAAATGGGTATTAAAAGCTTCAAGGGAAAAAAATCAAGTCACTTATAAAGACAGGCCCAGCAGAATACCAGCTGATTATTTCATAGAAACAGTTTAAAATGAGAACAGTTTGGAAAGTTGTATTCCAAGTGATGAAGAACAGCAATTGTCAAAACAGAATAATACACCCCAAAAAACTGTCTACTCAGATTGAAGTGGAAATTAAAACTTTTCCTGATTGAAAACACATTAAAGGAATNTATGACTATTAAGGCTGCTCTAAAGATGATCATAGAAGGAAGACTTGGTCTGAAGACAAGGATTAACACACCCAGGAAGCACTAAATTAACAATTACAGAACAATTAATCAAAGGAGATAAAAATCACCACTAAAAAAATTATGGGAATTAATATACATCACTCAATAAGAACTCAATGGTCTCAACACCCAAGTAAAGAGACATAGACTAGAAGATTAGAAAGCAAGTTCTATCTTTTTGCTGTCTCCAAGAAACAACACCATCAAAGATAGACACTGTCTTGGGGTAAAAAATGGATAAAGATATGCCTAGAAAATGGTATCAAGAAATAAGAAAGAATAGCTATTTTAATATCTCACAAAATATACATCAAGCCAAAAACTAATCAAAAGAGAAAGTGCCCTTCATGCTCATTAGAGCAATAATATATTAAAAAGATATTTAAATGATAAATATATACATGCACCAACATAATTTCATAAAAGAAATACTAGGTNCAAAACTACATATTGACCCCAACACAGTAATTGTGAGTGGGTGACTTCAATACCCAGCTACCATCAATAGAAAAATCATCTATACAAAAATTAATTGTATACAAAAATTTATAGCATCATAAATCAAAAAGACCTAGCAGACATCTAAAAACATTCCACAAAAACACTAAAGAATACACATTCATCTTAGCAGCCAATAGAATTTATACACAATTTGTCATGTCCTAGAGCATGAAGCAAGTCTAAACAAATATGGAAAACTAAAATCATATTCCTGCATTCTACATGGCAACAATGGAATAAAGCTGTATTTAACAGCATACAAACTACATAAAGTATGGAAACAACAACAACAACACACTATTGAATAATAATTGGGTCAAGAAGGAAAATTTTTTAAATACTTAAAATTGAATAAAAATGAAAACACACAAAAATAATGAAAACACAACATAGCAAAGCTATGGGACACAACAAAGGTAGTCCCAATAGCAAAGCTTACAGCACTAAGTGATTACAGCAAAAGATTTGAAAGAGCTCAGGATAATAGCTTAATGGTGCACCTGAAGGCCTTGAGAAAACAAGAAGAAGCAAACCGAAAAACTATATATATAAAGAAACAGTCCAAATTAGGACTGAAATTAATTAAACAGAAACAAAAAAATACAAAGTATCATTGAAATGAAGAGTTAGTTCTTTGAAAAGGTAATATTGACAAGGCTTTAACTAAATTAACTAAAAGAAAGCAAATGCNTCGATTATTAAAATAAGAGATGAAAAGGGAAAATTGTACATAAATTCAGAGAATCATAAGGATATACATTAAAATTTTATATTCTACTAAACTAGAAAATCAAAAAGAAATTTCTAGATGTATATAGCCTGCCAAAGTTAAATAAAGATGAGGTGAGTAATTAAAACAGATCATAGGAACCAATGAGATAGAAGCAGCAATTCAAAATTTGCCAACTGGTCAACTCTGAAACTATGCATCTACAAGCANTATTAAATAAACTCAGCAGGTTGTATTTACACAATTACGTAGTGTATGTGTGTGTGTGTAACAATAATCATAAGGGAAAAAACATGCATTTCAGAGGGACCAAAGGTAGAACATGGGAGGGACTAGAAGGAAGGACTAAGGAGGGGTTGAAAGGAGAAAAGGGGAGGGGGAATTAATTAAATAATTGCAATTAAGTAATTATATTTAAACTAAAACTTTTAAAATTCTTCCAAATAAAAAAGCAAGGGCCAGATGGATTCCAGCTCATGGGTCTACCAGAACTACAAAGAATAACTAGCACCGATATTCCTCAAATTGTTCCAATAAGTAGAAATAGTAGGACTTCTTCCAGATTCTTTTTACAAAGCCAATATTTTCTAGATGCCAAAACAAGACAAACACAATATCAAAATGGACTTATAGGTCAATCTTCTTGATGAATATAGATACAAAAATTCTCAATAAAATAACTGTAAACTGAATTCAAGATCCAATTAAAAAAAATCATCACCAGTATTCAATCAGCTTCGTCTCAGAAATGCAAGGGTGGTCCAACACATAAAAACAAAGCAATATAATACATAAATAGACTCAAGGAGAAAACCACATGATCATCAGACTCAGAAAAGGCCTCTTCATAAATAAAAGTCCTAGAAAATCTGGGACTATATAAGGCACATCAACAAAATGAAGTCTCTATAGAGCAAGCCAATTTCATGCTAAGAA
Organism: Neotoma lepida; assembly: GCA_001675575.1. NCBI lineage: Eukaryota > Metazoa > Chordata > Mammalia > Rodentia > Cricetidae > Neotoma > Neotoma lepida. The sequence goes on along the minus strand of LZPO01087556.1, from coordinate 26,602 downwards.
AAACTTGAAGTATGTCCAAGAAAATCAGGAACAAAATAAGGAAATCCACAGTCCCCACTCCTGTTCAACATGGTGTTTGAAGTCTTAGCTAGAGCTAAGGGAAGACAAGCAAAGGAGATGAAGGGAATATAAATAGGAAAGTATCTTATTTGCATGTGATATGATTCTGTATATAAAAGACCTAAAGACAATCTATCAGAAAACTCCTATAGCTGATAGACACATTGAGCAAAGAGCAGGATACAAATTTAACACTGAAAACCAATGGCCTACCTATAACAAACAGCAGACACACCAAGAAAGAAAACAGGGAAACAATACCATTCATAGTAGGCTCCAAAAATACCTGGGAATAAATATCACTAAGGAAGTGAAAAACTTGAAAAAGGAAAATTTAAAGAAATTGAAGAAATATCAAACTGGGAAGGCCTCCCGTGCTCATGGATTGGTGGGATTAATATTGTAAAAATGACTATCCACCAAAAACAATATAGATTCAATTCAATCTCCATCAAAAGTCCAGCATAATTCTTCACAGAAGTTGAAAAAACACAATTTCAAATTTTATGTTAACACAAAAGACCCCAAATAGCCAAAAACTATCCTGAATAATAAAAACTCTGCCAGAAGAATCACCACGCCAGATTTCAAGTTATACTACAGAGAGATAGTGGTAAAACAATATGGTGATGGCACAAAAGCAGACACATTATACAGTGAAATACACTGAGATCCCAGATATAAGACGGCACACAACCACCTGATTTTTTTAAAGATCCCAAAAACATATATTGGAGAAAAGAGAGCATTTTTAACAAACAGCCTTGGGAAAACTGGATGTCTACTTATAGAAGAATGAAATGGATCCTTACATCTGAACCNGTACACAGATCAATTCCAAACAGATCAAACAGTGTTAGGCCTAAACTCTGGAGCTACTAGAAGAAAGAGTAGGGAGTAGTACACCGGAGGATATAGGTTAAGGTAAGAATTTTCTGAATAAGACTATTATGCCAGCAAAACTATGCAACAGAACTGAAGGGAAGATAAAACATTCCACGGTAAAAATACATTTTTAAAAATTGTGATTATTAAGTCAGTTATTCAGAGGATTCTAGAAGGAATGCTTCCCATTGAGGGAAAATGACATGAAGTGGCCACAGGGGTAAAAGAAACAATACCAGAACAATTATTCAAACAAGGTCTAAGAAACCACAAAATGGTAGGAGCTAGNGCACATCTTTCATTTACCTTTTGGAGACACTGTCTCATTGTGTTGTACTCGCCAGCCTGATACTCACTCTGTAGACCAGACTGGCCTGGAACTCACAGAAATCTCTAGACTGCATGGATTAAAGGATTGCACCAACATGCTCAGTTAAATTATTTTTTTCAGTAGAGACATAATGAGAAGTTTATGGGCATAATCAGATGACCTCACTAGAGAAACATTACTTATAATCCACCATGTCATCAAACTTCAAGTGTCCATCTGAATGCAGAGCCTCCCACATACAGTGTTGTTTCCTGTGAAATCTAGTTTGCATTATAATGTATGTCTCCACAATGTGAAGAAACAACATGAAATGTTAAGAAGACAAATCAGCCAGTTTGAGAGACTCAATAGTTATACTGTAAACGTTAGGTTTCAAATTTTTATCAAGTTTTGTACATCTCTATTCTTGGGAAATCAGCTATATAATACGACATAGAAAAAGAGAAAAGAGAAGAGGGAGAAGTAGAATGAGAGAAAGAATGTGAGAATCCACCTGTGCCATGTGAATATCTTTGAAGATTGTGGGTCTATCCACGAGCTTCTGAATTAACTGAGGAACATTAGCTCATCGTCTTGCCATGAACACATCCACATAAACAAGGTTCCTGAAGAGGAAGATGTCTCTGATGCTTCAAGTATAGGGAGGCACCCCGATAGCTCCTTTTTCTACTCTCCTCCTGTTCATGAAAGTTGACTACAAAGTCACACACTCATTTAATAGGCAGTCTATGGTTAAATATTATTGTGAGTTAGGAAGATAACGAACAAGTAGATATCATAAGTCAGGACAGACTAACAGAGCATACCAACATGAAGTGAGACAGAGAAACAGACCAAATGTGAACCACGGTTCCCAGGTTAAAAATTATCAATCCTTGGTACAGTGTTGGCAAATGAGATGGCAATGTTATAGGTGTGGTGTTCAAACACAGAAAGGCACAAGTAGTACGATTTCATTACAGAAACAAAAACTTAAGTCAGTTATTTCCTCAATATTGTGTGGGAAGCAGTTCACCTAAAAGAATGAGGGACAGACGCTTTAAAGAGAAACTAAAAATCTGAAATCAAAGGACAATGTTTTTAAACAATCAATTCATTATGAAAAGTCTTTCACAATATGGAAGAAAAATGACAAAAGTCAAGGATGGAAATTGAACACGAGGAATGCATTTGACGTAACTGGAATGAGGTGACATTCAAAGTAGAGCCACCATAGAAAGATTTTCATAAAAGTTCACTTCATGTAGCTAGAAGAGGCTAGGGTGTTGCTTGACCCCAGACATGTGTCTTAAATGGGAGGGAATTCATAGAGAGAGGGAAACACCCACCAAGCTGCAGTTCCAGGATGCCCTGCTTCTGAACACCTTGGGAGTGCTCCCCACTCAGTGCCAGGCTGTGTCATGCTCCCAGCCTGGTCCTTCCTCTCTCATGGCTCCCACCCNTAGGAATCTAGAAGAGCACACTGCTGGACAGAATATATGCCAGGGCTTTCAGTGTACATCTAAACAAGACAGGACCCTTACTCCTTTCCATGTAGAGTCACATCCCCTTCAAAAAATCTCTTTCATTCTAGCCTTCACCAGAATTAGTCTACACATTAGTCAATCTGTATTTCAGTTTGCTGAGGTTTTAGGGTTAAGAGAAACTGCTGGTCAAGGGAGATATTTAATCTTTGTAGAAGTTTATTGAAAATTAACTAAGAAATCTCTCCATTGCAATATTATTTTACAGGGGAACTCTAGTGCAGACTTCAATAAGACAGAACGCCCAATCACAATCATTATGTGGTAGCAAAATATACATATTTTCCAATTAGTTAAATAAAAGCTTCAGTTGCAGACAAATCCCTTTCTTTGAATTTTAACTTGTGCAATTAATTAAACTACTTTGAGTAGTTATGTAATATTCATATATGTGTGTCATTTTCAAATTAATGACTTGAAATTAACAAAAGATAGGAGAGAATGAAAAGAAGAGAAATTAACCCCTCAAGATAGGTGACATAAAGGAGAATTCTGCAGCTGCCAGAGGAACCTGCTTTGTGCAGAGTGAAGAGGACTGGAGACAGTCCATCCCATGCCCCACATAGGAGAGCTCCAACTTCACATGAAGGCCCTTTCAGAGTCTCACTTCCAAAAACAGCAACAAGTCATTTCCCCTTCTCTTCAGCTACATCTAGATTCTCTGGTCACCTTTGTCTTGGGTTGAAAGGAAAATTGACTCACCTGTGTTGTGCGTGTTAGAGTGAGATGCTGAGTCTGTCTTCTGATTGGAATGAAACTCTGGTCAGTGACTTACAGGTGTTTTTATTTCCTGGTCTCCTTCCCCTCATGACCTCTAATTTTTAGCTCAACTCTAGATCCATGACAGCAACTTCATTAGGGACTGATAATAAGTTTTAAACACTCTATCCCAATTACCTGTCAGGTAAAACAAACACAATTTACATGAGCAAATCCAAAGAAGTGATTAGCAGGATTCAGGGAACATTTTGTGGTCCCTCAGAGTGCACAGTATATGACAGGGACAGGGACAGGTGACACCTAATTGTCTGCCTCATGCCCATTTTAGAACCACTGAGAGATAGCCCAGCACACACTCCTGGGCAAATGCAGTGTTTCAATTCAATTTCTCCTATCTGCAGCTTCTTAAGGAGTATCCTTGAAGTCCTGGTGTTTCACTATGCTGCCAAGCTTTCCTCTGCTCTGCCTGTTTTGAGGCTTTGTCACATGTAAGTGATGGTTCTTATGAATATACACGGGGTGCTTTCTTTGGCTGTTGGTTATTTCCAGAGTTCCAGATAGTTTCTGTGGAAAACTAAATTTTAGTGCAAAACTAAATTTTAAATTTAAAAAAAGTCGGCGAAGTCAAAAGACTGTAATTATAAATTCATTTGAATTAATCTCATTGTGATTGTACAGGAAGCAGGCAATTGATTAATGGTGAGGATAAAATTAGCAAGATTATTCTCAATTGTTCTATCTCTGTGAACCAACAAACAACCAAAAGATAGATTTAAAAACATATGTATGAACATAAATTGATAAGTCATATATTAAGAGGAATCTGAACATTAATTTATACAATTCACCCANGCAAATCTTGTTGTATCTTATTTTGTTTGTGTTCTGACAAATAAAGCTTGCCTGGAGACCAGAGGGTGGAGCTAGCCACTAGTTAATCACAGAGACCAGACAGTGGTGGTGCACACCTTTAATCCTAGCATCTGGCAGGGGGAAACAGGAATATCAGAGTTCAAACCACCATGGGCTACAGGAATTGAATCAGTCTAAAAGAGAACAGAGCTGGGTGGTTTTAATCCTAGCACCAGGGAGGTGGAGACAGGAATATAAGGCAGGTGGAGATAAGATCTCAGCCCTGATTCAATCTGAGATTTTGTAGAGGTAAGAAGTCTCTATCTAGTGGCTGCTGCTCTGCTTCTCTGACCTCTAGGCAAGCTTTATTTGTCAGAATATAAACAAAATATCATACAACAAAATCTATTCATTATCTATACAAAGCCTTCAACAAAAGAGACAAGCAGACAAACAGATCAAGAAGAAAATGTAAAAGATGACTGTGTATAATTAAAGCCTGGGAAGGCAAGCAATAATTTTTTTTAAAAATGATCCCTAGTGTCCTGAACACCACTAATAATGCACAACTTCCAAGATGCTGTACTAATTTTCATCCTATCACCAGTCCCAAAAGACCAAATATGTAACCTAACCAATCACATATATTGTTCTACATCTAGCCAGCCTACCAGCAGAACCCCAGTGAGAGAATGTCTAAACCTTCCTTTTTTTCCTAACACTGACAAGCTTTCCTACTTTTGTCAGCTTTTAAGGAATTTGTGAAATGCAAATGGTGCTGACTGTCTCCCTTGCTGTAGCAAGTTCTGATAAACAGTTATTAGATATTCACATCTGGTTGGTCATTAATTATTTCTAAGGGTCTCCCGTTACCTTTTAAAAATGTTGCAAAATGTGTTGCAAATGAATTTGGAATTGTTCTACTGTGTGGTTGTAAGAGGTTGTTCGGTACTGTGTTAAATGTGTCTCCTCTGAGTTCCTATCTTTGGCTATTGACTTTGTACCAGGACATAGTTCCTATCATGGAAGTATACCTGGACAAACATCTTACAGAAATCAATCTTAGCATCCCATTTGCATTCGGCAGCTTTCTGAGCTGTTGACTTTGTACCAGGACATAGTTCCTATCATGGAAGTATACCTGGACAAACATCTTACAGAAATCANTCTTAGCATCCCNTTTGCATTCGGCAGCTTNCTGATTACAAAAAATACAAATAAAAATATAATTCACTAAGAATGATTTTGTTTCCCTTTTGTTGTGGATAAAAAGTACTGTACCATTTAGGACAACTCTAGCTGGCTTTTGGAGAACTTATCACTAAAACTTCCTCACTGGGACATCAGCCTGACTTTTTGAATTATGAATATGCCCCCCTTCTGTGATGACTTTTTGAATTATGAATATGCCCCGCTTCTGTCATGACTAAACTTGGATGCCAGCATGGCACACCTAGGAAAAGGGAATGTCAATTAAAGAATCACCTCCATCAAGTTGACCTTTGGGCATGTCTATGGGGCAATTTCCTGACTCCTCTCATTGATATAACAGGGCCAAGCCCACTATGGGCAGCACCATCATTATGCATGTGGGTCTGGGCTATATAAATAACAAANTTAGCTAGATATGATGTGGAAGAAAGCCAGTAAGCAGCATTCTTCTGTGGCTTATGCTTCAAGCTCCTGCCTNGAGTTCTTGCTTGGTTTCTTCAGATGATGGACTGGACTCTGTAAGCCAAATAAACCATTCCTTCCCATGTTTGTTTGGTCAATGTTTTACACAGCAACAGAAAGAAAACAAGAACAACTTCATTCCTTTCTTTTTTTCTTTTTTTCCTTTTTTATATTGAGCTTCCTGTGGGGACTATTTCTAACTACTCTTGAAATAGCTGAAACACCTGACNAGGTAGCCAAATCCTACTTCNTTGTATGCAAAAAGAGCAGCTCAATGCNACATCAACATTCCCCACATTATAAACAGGTCCAGGTTCACAGTGGATGCTCTGAGACCATAGACCAAAAGACATCTCTACCTAACACTAAACACCCTCCAATCCCTGTTAAAATGTATTCAAGTCTCAATTCTAATCCCAATAATGTAGTCAAGTCCCCACATCTATGAAAGTCTCAAGTTTACAGTTATCCAAGTCTTGACATGAAAATAATTCTCACTTGCATGATGTGTGATGCCACAGTAGCAAGTGCTNAACTGAAAGGTGAGTCCATCCNGTTTTGACATGAGACTAAGGGCCTTGATTTAGANGTTTTTATTCCCTGGTCTCCTTTTCTATTACAGGGGTGATTTTCAGCTCAAATCTAGACCCATAACACCATCTATGTAACTGGCTGAGAAAACTTTTAAATGACTTTCTACCAATTACATATCAGTGCAAATGTGTCCACAGCACAGGAAGAAATCTAATGAAGCAATTAGGAGTAATTAGGAAGAAAACACCTCTGTGAGCCCTTAGGGCTACAAGGAGGGATGCAGAAGGCACAAAGGACTAATACTAAAAAAATGAAGTAGGTTGCATAGCCTTGATGACTATGGGAAAAGCTGAGAGCCTTTTTCAATGCTTAGACATCCTTGGAGACTTCTTTAAACTCTGAAGAACAATTGAATTGTTAGGCATGAAGGAAGAAAATGCATNGAATAGTCTGTCTCTCTTTCTTCAAGCCACATTTTTCTAAAAGATAGATTCATTTTCACTGTGCAGCTGTCATTCACTCTTTGTGAACTATACTGCACTCCACTCCATGTATATAAAGTAATTTATATGAATACTTAATGTGGAGTCTCATATTTGGGCTTCTTTTGCTCTGAAATTCCTTNTAAGTAGATTGCAGTGCACACATGCATATGTTTTCCTGTATAGACTTAAGAATAGATTAGGGTTATTGATGTATTTTTAAAATACAATGTTTTTATTAATTATTTGATAATGTCATATATGAAGACAATGCACTTTGATCATTTTCACCCCCTTATCTGTCCTCCTACGTCTTCTATATCAACCTCCACATTCCCAAACTCTCTCAACTTCATATTCTCTACTTTTAATAACCTATCAAGTCAATTTCTNCTCTTCATATACTCATTGGTGTGTGAGGTCATCCACTGGAACTTGGTTTATAGGGGTATATCCTAAGGAAGACTGACTCTCCNTGTCCAGAAGCCATGAACTGTCCTTATATCCTCAGTTAGGTTTGGGGTTTAACCAAACCCTCCCTCATGCTAGAAAGTTGACTCCCTTAATTCTGTGCCNGTCTNATTCAGGCAACCACAGCTGTTGAGACTTAATGAGTGCAGTAGTCCTGGCATATCCAGTACATATTGGTTTTCTCANGTCCTCCATGGCATNATGNTCTTANAATCTTTCCATTCCTTTCCCATGATGTTACCTGAACCCTGCGGTAAAGGNGATGATACAGATATCCCATTTGTGACGGGCCTTACAGAGTCACTTATTCTCTGCATTTTGGTCAGTGTGATAACCACTTTCACAGAACAGAGAAACATGTCTGATGAGTTTTTGAGTGTTGCACTAATCTATAGCTATAGGCATAAGAATTTAGAGGGTAGTCTGACACTATGTCCTTTTAGCAAAATAAGGACATTCATTTCATCCATGGGCCTATGGGGTCCCCTGCCATGGATTCCAGGCCCAGTTTGCAGCACCAGGCTTCCCCCAGAGCAACGGTTCACAACCTGTGGTGAGCATGGAAAACACATTTTATTATTGTCTTAGGAATCCCCAACCATAAATTTATTTTCCTTGCTGCTACATAACTGGAATTTTGCTAAAGAGTGATGTCTCAGTTCCTAATACATTGGTATATGTGTTTTCTGATGGTCACAAACTACAGGTTGAGAACCTCTGCTGTAGAACGAGCCATAATCCAACCAGAAAGTGGCTAGTTACTCCAATAATAGTTGTACCAGCAATGGACCCATGGAGTATCTTACTGTTCATCAGCTGGATAAGATTATTGGTGACTTTCTTCCTCCAACATCCTGAGTGCATCTCAGGTGCTATGAAATGTACCCAGCAAGGATGAAACATCTTGGTCAATATAAACTTGATTTCTCATGTGCATGTCCAAGGTGTGTGGTATCTTCAGCAAAAAAGGTCTTACTGTAAAGCTTTTGATGGCAACCAAGAGCAATGTCAATAGTCTGTATTGTTTGGGGTTCTCCAGGGCCCTCAGACCAAACAATTCAAGGGGAAGCATCTCACATCTGGTGTTTTAGTTGTCAACCTGTGGCTTCCGAGATGAGCCTAATACTCTGTATAGGATAACCCGAATTAAACACTCAGAGGGCTTACTATACAATCCTACCTGAAACATACATTACCTCATAATAATCCAGTTGTATTATCAAACCTGGATTAGTTATATCTATGTAGCAATATTATCTCATCTCTTATCACTTTTGACATTTTTATCATAATAGTGCCATTTGTGGCAAAAGAAAACAAATTATTTTCACGAAAAATCTAAGTCAAGATTAACTGCAGCATTTAGCAACCTTCCTTCCTTAGAACATGTTCACATCCAAATTGTATTTTATGAAAATAAGATACAGTAATAAGATAATNCAAACTACTGTCCAGAAGAAACAGAAAATGAGGATAGATTTCTCAGATGTATTAAAGCTGGAGGACTAAGTATGATTTCTGTAAGATGCAGAGAATGCTCATAGATAATGCATTAGACAAAAGCCAAATAATTAAATCAGAGAAGATTTAAAAATGCTCAGTTTCTTACAAACATAAATAAGGAAAATTGTCTTGATTTGTGAAATTGGCAATTGGATATAAAACTAAAGAAGAGACACCAGAATAAACAAAACCTACAAGTGTAGAAACAGACTGTCTAAACAAACTCAAGCAGGGTAGTCATGGCTTGGTGGTGTCACNGTTATTTAGAAATAATTTGTCAATGCCTATTAATAATGGTGCTAAAGTCAGCAATAAAGGTCTCCCCACAATTTCCATGTATCAACATGTAGCCCTCCACACACACCATGGAGAAGATGGAGCTCTTATCCCCCAGTGGAAATTACTTGGGTTTTGGGGGTGTGCATTCTCTAGGGACCAGAAGACCCCAGGTTAAACCCATTTCTTCTTTGCAGAAAAAGAGANATTTTCTCCTAGAAAAAGTTATTTTATTTTTTTTCAGAATGTGCCATTTTTCAATCTATTTTTTATTTATGCAATATGTCAATATTTTAATTACACTGAGAAGCCAGAAGGCCTTTTTATTTTATTTTTATTATTAAAAAGATCTTCCACTCCTTTTACATACCAAACTCAGATCCCCCTTTCCTCCCTCCTCCGGCCCCGC
>LZPO01087556.1:0-15064 GCA_001675575.1 Neotoma lepida | reverse complement strand
TTTGATCCACTTAGACTTGAGGTTTGTACATGGAGACAGATACGGATCTATTTGCAATCTTCTACATGTTGACATCCAGTTATGNCAGCACCATTTGTTGAAGATGCTTTCTTTTGTCCATTGTACAGTTTTGGCTTCTTTGTAAAAGATCAGGTGTTCATATGTGTGTGGATTAATGTCAGGGTCTTCAGAAAAAGTTATTTTAAATGAATTATGTTGGTAATATAACTCCTCATGAGCAAGCAGGAGACTAGAGATGTACTTTTTGAAGAAATGAATATATGTGAGGAATAGAATTATACACAACTAAAACATTTTAGGAGTCTTTAGAGAGGGGATGTTACAGCATATAGAATGTAGTGTCTAGAGTCATGGAGATGGGTATGTGAGTAAAATGAACCAAGCAGACCACAGGGCTGGGGTGGCAGGTTTTAACTACTTTTTATTTTAGCCATGCATTAATATTACATAATAAAGTATTGCATTGTGATATTCCATGCCTGTGTATTATGTGCTTGTGTCATATTTATCCTTCATTCTCTCCTCTGTTCCCCCACTTCCTGCTCTCTGNTTCTTTTCCTCTTATCAATAGTACATATTTTTCTCTGATTCTTTTTTGTTCCTTGGATTCACATGAAAGGAAATGTAATATTTGCCTTTGTGAGGCTGACTAATTTTCTTAAGGTGAAATCCATCCACTTTTCTACAGCATTTTCAGACAAGTGATGACACTTGAAGGATTGTAGTGTCTACATGGGAGAAGCAATAAACCACAGCTTGGAGCTAGAGAGCTGGCTCAGTGGGTAAAGCATGTAGTGAACTTCCAGAGGAACGGAGTTCAGTTCCCAGCACTACACTGAGTGGCTCACAACTGCCTGTAACTCCAGTTGCAGAGGATCCAACATGCTCTTCTTGCCTCCGTGGGTAGCAGGAACGACATGCATATGGTACACATACATACACAGAGGCACAAACACCTACACAAAATAAAAAAAATTTAAGATATGATCAAAACATCTTGGGGCTGGAGAGATGGCTTGGTGGTTAAGAGCACTGATTGCTCCTCCAGAGGATCCAGGCTTTATTTCCAGCACTCAGTGGTGGCTCAAAACCATATGTAACTCCAGTCCTAAGAGGTCCAATGTCCTTCTGACCTCTTCAGGTACTTGATGCATGTGGTGCACAGACATACATGCAGGAAAAATACCCACACAGATAAGATAAAAATATGCCCTCCTACCCCTGCACACACACTCACACACATCCAAGCAGAAAATGTTTTCNTAANTGTAAAGATAATTTCTAGTCTCTCAGATTTATTTTCTCATATGTACCTATANTTTGCCTATTGTNCCATGTTAATTTGTAAAATATGATGATTCTACATATTTGGGAAATTATCATTATTGTAAATTAGTTAAGAAAAATATTATAATAAGATGTGTAGTGACACCATATGACACAGGGTCAGTTTTAGGGTGCTCAATATTTCCTTTATTTTTAAAAAAAATTGTACTTATTCTTCTCTTATAGAGTACATCTCAGTGACATCAACCAAACACAGCACAAAAGGATACAATAAGACCAGGCACAACCCTCACATCAAGGCTGGGCAAGGCAACCCATTTGGTTGGAAAGGAGCACAGGAGCAAGCAAAAGAATCAGAGACATCCCCAGTTCCACTGTCAGGAGTCCCTCAAAAAATCCCAAGGTCACAACTGTAACATATATGCAGAAGACCTAACCCAGACCCATGCAGGCTACACAATTGCAGCTTCAGCCTCTGTGAGCCCCCATGAGTTTTGCTTAGTTGATTCCTCAGGCCATGCACCCCCAGTGTCTTTGACCCCTCTGGCTCCTACTAATCCCCTTGTCCCTCTCCTCTGAGCTCTGGTGAGGAGAGGGACCTGATGGAGACCATTGTAGGAGACCAGCTCCAACCTGTCAAAGGGCTCTTGGGGGGAGGAGAGAGGAATGAAGAAGTATTAGAAATATAGGTGAAGAAAAAAAGAGACACAGAATAGCTGGAAGCCCAAAATGACCCGGCTTTCTGGACATCTCCGTCATTCAGCCTGGAACTCAGCTCTGCCTCACCTCAGCAGTTCCCAGGCTGCCGCTGCAGGGAACTCAGATCCTGTACTCAAAANCTCCGCTGCACTCTCCATGCCTGGGCACCTCTCACCCAGGCATCCTGTCAGCCAGCAGTTTCCCTTGGGTCCATAGCACAGCCTCTGCCGTGGTTCTGCCCTTGGGATGCTGCCTCATCTCCGCAGGGACACTGATGTCCCCCGAATGCTTTGCCAGTTGGCTGCACTCAGACTTGGAGGTGCCTGTTCCCTGATCCACCATGCATGCTCCGCAGGCATCTTTCTCTGGCGGCTTTGTCTCTCATGCAGCAGCCAAGGAGACACTTGCTCTCCAGCTGCCTTCTCAACTCTCTGCCCATGATCTCCTGGATTGGCCCTCACTGGGCTCTGACTGCTGGAGACTCTGGCCCCGGATGACAGACCTTCTCTGGCCGCTAGGGTATGAAGCCTCTGCCGCTGCTTGTACACCTTCTCTTGCCCAGCTCGTCAAGGCCAGCAGAGCACAGTGTCCAGCCATCTCTGTCTGGTGCTTGCAAGCAAGTCCTGGATGACTGCACTCTCTTCAGTAAGGCTCCTTCACGGCAAAAAATGTGCAGACCCTCGCTGCTCAAGCTTGCTCTGTAGGTGTCTACTGCCTGTGACACTCAATAGGGCCCCGCAGATCTCAGCAGTGCAGATACTAGGTCAGCCGCTGCTCCCAATGCTGCAGCTTGTGGAGGGGGCTTCTGAAGCCACTGCTTGTTCTTGGACTGCTAAATCTGCAGTGGCTGCTCGGTCCCGGACACTGCTTTCTGCATCCGAGGTCCCACACTGAGGAAAATCTGTTCTATCCTAAATTACTTTCTATTATACCTAAGCCTACATTTCTCAGACCTACCTTAGAACAGAGAGAGAGACTTGCTACAGCCTAACCTTAGTTCCCCTAGCTTTCAAGCTATCTGCAAGCGAATGTACAAACAACTGTCTACTATTGCCCTGTTCTATATTTACAATTTTACTCCNGAAAAAGAGAATCACCACACCCTAATTAACTATACAAGCACGTTCCCTTAACCTGCAGTGTTCCTTCTCTTTATCCTCGGTACCCAAGTCCACCTTCAGGCACCATATGTAGGAGACCTATCGAAGGGTACTTTTGGGGAGGAGAGAGGAATGAGAAAGTATTTGATAGAAATATAGATGAAGAAAACAGATAGAGACACGGGATAGCTTTGGGAGGGCCCTGGGTCAATACCCAGCTGCCCAGAGTTTAATCATGATGGGCTTTTTATACATCAGGAAGTGGTGGAGCAAAAGACTTCTCTCTTTCAAGATCAAAGCACAATGTACACCAAGTATAGACACTTCAAAACACCTGGTAACTACGCCTTTGGACAAAACATCCTATTATGTAGCCCTGCTGGGTAAAGCAAGCTCAGACTTTCTGACTTGAGTAAGGCCTTACTAGGGAGACTCTCTGGGTGCCCGCAGATCACCAACCAGGGTTCTCTCTCTGACTAGTGTTTGGCTTTGGGTCTCTGCATCTGTTCCCAACAGCTGTCAGAGACAGCCTCTCTGATGAGGACTGGACTAGCCACCAATCCTAGTCTCTGGGTTATCCAGTCTCCATGCCTGGTCATCCAGGCAGTGTTGGATTTGGACTCCCTCTTGTGATGTGGGCTCAAATTAGACCATTGCTTTGCCACTCCCCCAAGTTCTCTGCAACCATTGCCCCAGCACATCTTGCAGTCAGGAAAGATGGTAGATTGAAGGTTATGTGGCTGAGTTGGTGTCCCAGTCCCATGACTAGAAGCCTTGCCTACTTACACAAGATAGTTCAGGCTCCATATCCTTCATTGGTAGGAGTCCTTACTAGGGTCACCCTTGTAGATTCCAGAGAGTTTCCACTGCACTAGGTCTCAAAATCATCCCCCCAAATGCGATATAATTTCAGTCTTCTCTCCCCCATACTCTCTACTTCCTTTCTTCCACCCACACATGATCCTGCCATTCCCATCCCTACCTACCCCCAGTCCACCTGAAAAAATTCTATTCAATTTCCTCTTCTCAAGGAGATCCATGTGTCACCACTTAAGCCCTCTTTGTTTCTTAGCCACTCTGGGTCTGTGGATTGTAACACGGTTATCCTTTCCTTTACAGTTAATATCCAAGTAGAGTGAGCATATACCCTGGTTGTCTTTCGGGGTATGGGTTATGGGAGTTGATATTTTCTTTGGGCCCCTAACCAGATCCCAAATAAAGACAAAGAGATTTATTATTAATTATGAATGCTCAGCCTTAGCTTAGGCTTGTACCTTAAATTAAGTCTTTTTATTTAATTTAACCTATTCCTATTCATCTATGTTTTGCTTGGGGCTTTTTCTCTTTCTTCCATTCTGTATGTTCTACTTTCCTATTTCCTCTGGGTCTGGCTGGCTGGCCCCTGGTGTCTCCTTTTCTTTCTTCTCCTTTTTCTTTCTCTTTGGAGCCTGAATTCCTCCTCCTATTTCTGCTTCCTGCTTTCTGCTTCCTCCTTCCTCTTCCTGCCTGAAAGTTCTGCCTATATCTCCTCCCTCAATATTGACAGTTCATTTTTTATGAGACCAATCAAGTGCTTTAGGCAGGCAAGGTACAACAACAACACATCTTTACATAGTTAAACAAATGTTCTACAACATAAACAAATGCAACATATCTTTACATAGTTAAACAAAGTCAACACATCTATACATAGTTAAACAAATGCAACACATCTTTGCATTGTTAAACAAATATTCTGCAACAGTTAACTTCACTCAGGATAATTTTTTAAAGTCCCATCTATTCACCTGCAAATTTCATAATGCTGTTTTTTAACCACTGATACTACTCCATTATGTAAATGTATTACATTTTCTTTACCCATTCTACAGTTGGGGGTCATATAGATTNTTTCCAGTTTCTNGCNATTATGGATAAAGCTACTATGAACATAGTTAACCAAGTGTCTTTGTGGTAGAAGGGAGCATCCTTTGGGTAAATGCACAAGAGGGGAAAGCTATATCTTGAGGTAGATCCATTGCCAGNTTTTTGAGGAACTGCAACATTGATTTCCATAGTGGCTGCACAAATTTGAATTCCCACCAGCAGTGGAGGAGTGTTCCTCTTGCTACACATCCTCNCCAGCATGAGCTGTCACTTGTGTTACTGACCTTAGCCATTTTGATAGGTGTAAGATAGAATCACAAAGTACTTTTGANTTGCATTTTCCCAATGGCTAAGGNCANTGAACATTTTCAAGTGCTTCTTAGACGTCTGAATCTCCTATGTTGATAATTCTCTGTTTAGATCTGTAGCTCTTTTTAAATTAGATTGTTTGGTTAATTCAAGTCTAGTTTCTTGAGATATATATATAAATTTTGGATCCTAGCCCTCTATCAGATGTGGAGTGGGTGAGAATATTTCCCATTCTGCAGGCTGCTGTTTTGTCCTATTGTCAGTGTCCTTTGCCTTAAAGAAGCTTTCAGTTTTATGAGGTCCCAGTTACAAATCGTTGATCTTAGTGCTTGCACTATATATGATCTGTTCAGGAAGTACTCCCTATGTCAATGAGTTTAATGCTGTTCCCCATTTTCTATGCTATCAGGTTCATTGTATCTGACTGTATGTTGAGGCTTTTGATCCTCATTGATTTGAGTTTTATTGTCAGTTGTTGTGGCCCACATCAGTAGGATTTGCTGAAGGAGATGGAGGCAGGAGGATGCTTGACAGTTCCAATCTGGAGTCTCATCAGTCTACAAAAGATAAAAGAATATGCCAATCTAAAAGCAAAGGCAGATATGCAGGGCTCATGTCAAACGTGGAAGAAGCTTTCTCTTGTGACAGCAGGGTAAAAATATGCTGGAACTAGACTTGATGTTGCCGATGAGAACAAAGGGACAAACTATGGGAAAACATATTTCTAGAAATAGAAATACACTAACTCCCCATAGCACTGAACCTTTNGAGTAGGTTGTAAAGATGACCACAATGGAAGAGAATGAGTAAGAGATGACAAATATGCACACCAGGATGAGGATAGTTTGGGTGGCTCTGTCCCCAGGTGAGACTTTTAGAAAGTGTTGAGCACTGTGAATATGCTTCACTTGTCTCTTATGTCTGGAGAGGATACTTACCATGGAGACACTTGAATAGGCCATGAGACCCAGACACAGGCCATCAGAGAAGCACAGTAAGAACATGTACAGTGCTGTTGCCACATTGCTGGAAGCAAACCATGAGCAGTACCCATAATTCATCCTGCTAGTTGCATTTATGTTGTAAATGGGGCCTGACACTCTTGCTGGAGTCAAGATGTTTAGAAGCAGGTGCACAAGCCAGCCTAGTGAGCAGGAGGGACCAATGTACTTGGTCACTCTGTATTTAAGAGTCATCCACCTGGAGTTGCTGGGGCTGATTGTGATTGCTTGGAAACAAGTTAGTAGGCACATGACGTACAGGGACATCCCCCTTGTTATTCGGTAAATATACATTATCAATTTACATCCAATGTCATGTAGGAAATACTTAAATCCAAAAGCTGACATTGTCCGTGGAATGCCTCTTGAGATGATAGACAAATAGTTGGCTAAAGTTAAGTGCTCTATAATCAGGTCTTTTGACATTAAATGTTTTCCACTGAGTATCAAAATGAGGTAATAAAATAGTATTGAGGAATTTCCAAGCACTCCCACAGCAATCTGGGAGAGGAGGAAAATTCCCATTGCCAAGTTGTCAGAAGCCATTTTCATCCCTATTAAAAATGTAAATACGTTTATTATGGTCAACAGACCCTGGAAATACATTATGGATGTGCATTATTTCATGATGTTAGCTATATTAATATATTTATCACTTTACTGTATTTACATAGCTCTCATTGAAGAAGAATTTCTAAAACTTTGATCTTTATTGAAGGACATATTCTGTACTCTTTAAATGAAAAGTTTTGGGTATGGTTTTTGAAGATTAATGTTTTACTGGATGAGGTGCTACATGACCTTCAACTTAGCAATCAAGAGCTAGAAGCAGACATACATATGAATTTGAGGCTCACCTGATCTAAAGAGTTGGTCCCAGGACAGCCAGTGCTCAAAAAAAGTGAAACTTTGTCTCAAAAAGCCTTCCCCCAAAGAAAAGTTTTCATTGCTTTTGACTAAACACAGTGACTTAGGGTCAATATTCAAAGAAAGAATTTTTAAAACATGCCATAATTTCTGAAATTCATGAGACCAAAACTCAAAATTCATCAAGAAAAACAGGAAAAAATATGTGAAAATCATTTTTAGAATGAGAGGTTAAATATTCAGAGTATAATTTAATTTTAAGATATATTTTAGTGTTAATTGTGTGTGTTCTGGGTGTGGCTGCACATGAAGGTGAGTCCGTGCACAGGCCAGAGGCAGGGACTCTACCGCAATGAATTTGTAAATGGTTGTGAGCCACCTGTAGGAGCTAGAAACTGGACTCAGATTCAGAGTAAGAGCAGTATGTACTCTGAAACACTGACTCCTCTCTCTACCCTAAAAAGAATATTTAAAACTAAGTTTGAAAAATCTTAAATATAAAAAAAATGAGAGATGGCTTTCATTCCTGGATAAATTTTCTATAAACAATCAAAAATGTCCAAAATGTGTGCAAAATGAGGCTCAACACCACCAATAATTAAGGGAATACAGTGAGGTCATGAAAATCAAAGTTGCAATGAGCTATCATCACATACAGTATAAACAGGTATTAATGAAAACAAATGAACATAAATAAATGCAAGAGTTAATGCTGCTGAGTATATTGTGAAATAAGAACCCTTGTTTCTGCTCTATAGGAAAGTAGAATGTTGTAGAAGACTTACAAATTAGTATTGGTTTTCTTCAACAAAATTTATAAATTCTTACCAAGTTCCAATTGGAGTATTACTGCATCTCCCACATGTTGGGTCATCAATTGTTGTTATTAATAATGGCCAATGCTGTACCAGGATCAGGGAACATGAGAGGATACAAAGCCACACAGAGAATGACCAGTGTTGAGTAACAGGGATAAATGAGGGGTCTGACCTTCCCTACCATTGCCCTGCTGACTCTCAGCAGTTCTCAGGAAGAATCTCAGGGANACACAATCACTTCTTTTGTGATTGTTTCGTGTGGTTCAATGGTCAGACCTTCTGACCCTGAATGGCTTTGTATAAAATGAATATCCACTTGCATAAGTATGGCAATATCTCTCTATATAGCCTTACAGTACACAAAAACTAGTATTAAATTATTCAAAACTTGAAATGCTAAAACTCTGAGGAAGATGTTAGTAATGCAAGATGTAGGTAGAGGCAACAAGGCTCAATAGCACAGGAAATGCACCAAAAGTTAATGAGTGGAACTGCATTAAATTAAAAACTTTCTGCACATTCAAGGAAATTGTCAGCTGAGTGGAGATAAAACCTACAGAATGGGAGAAAGTCATTGACTTCTGTATTTCACTCAGTAGCTTTAACCAAGAATGTATAAAGTAAAACGAAGAATAAACAGTCTGTCCACAAACTTTCCAGTCAACCAACAGGTTAATGAAGTGGGCAGTGAGAAGACACACAGGAGAGTAAATGATTTTTAAAAGTGTTCAACATATTTAGCTATCAGAGAAATTCAAATTACAAATACATTAAGACTCCATTGCACTCCTTCGAATGATTAACATCAAGAGAATACAGAACAATAAATACTGACAATGTGGGAAAAGGGATTCTGCATTCTATAGTAGTGGGATAAAATGTATTATGTTCATTAGAGAAATAAATACAAAACTTTCTCAATATACTCAAAATAGAATTACTATGTAACACAGCTGTATAATTTCTGAGCATGTACCCAAAGGATTCTATGTCTTACCTGAGAGAAGTTTGTAAATCCATGTAAACTGTTGCATTATTCACAATAACAAGGAAATGATGTCCTTCCTAGATATTCATCAGTAGATAATGGAAGTGTGCTATATATACACAGTTGAATTTTGTTCATCTGTAAAAGAAAATGAAATCATGAAATACTCAGGGAAAACATCCAAGAGGTCAGAAAGGTGACACAGACACAGGAAAACAAAAACCTCATATTCTTTCTCAACAGGGACATGGACAACAATGTCCATATGTATGTAAGTGTTGAGAGTATGTGTTTATGGGCTATGAAACCAGAAAGGAGATCAAAAGATGCAGAAGAAAGTGGTGTTGGGGAATCAAGGGGGAGGTAAGAGGACAAATGTGTCATTAAAGTGAAAAGGATTACAAAGCTATACAGAGGTACAAGGGGGTGTTGGGGAATTGAGAAGAACAGTAGAAGAGAATAATCAATTGATTTGCTTTAAAATGTCATAATGAAATCAAGTATTATGTTTGTTAATTAAAATTTTAAAAAAATCAAACCACATGGTGAAAGGTGAGAACCAGCTCCCAAAACAAATCTCCTAACCTCCACACAGGCATGCTGTGTAATGTGCACATTCCTTCCNCAACAGTCACTGAATCATGTGATGAAAATTTAAAGACATTAGAGTGATGATTGACAGGGATATAAAGACAAGGTGATGAATGTTGGTTTCTTGGGCACAGAGTTTTGTGTTTGTGGTGAAGTGTTCTGGAGATCAGCTGCAGAACAATAGAATCATTTTTCAGATGACTGCACTGTACACTTACCATGGTTAATATGATAAATGTTTGTAGTTAGACTTTGGTTCTAATTCAGGAAAAGAGTGGCATTGTGGTCAATAAATGAGCAATTCTTGCAATGTTGTATGCTACAGAGCTACAGGGATAACAGTCAATTAAGATGATACTGACTTGGGCTCATAGGTTAATAATATAAAGCTTAGGGTCCTATTGGTAAACTTGCATTTTTGTCTACAAGGAAGAGTTAGAAGACTATTAGATAGGTTTATAATATGATAGACTTTTAATGCAGTTATTTTGGTTTGGGATTCACTTATGAACGAAATCCCTGACATGAGGCAGATATTTGACAGCTTCTGAAATTCTAGACATGGACCAAGACAACAGGAATACAGAAAGCCAAACATACCTGTGCGTATTTTTTAGAGGGGAACAGGCCTAATTTTTCATGTGACAAGAGTATCTTTATGTTCTTTAAGAGTATCTATAAGTTCTTGCAGATAACACATGAGCTGGAACCTTATAACAACCAATTTGGGGGTATATTTAGTGAAACAGAGAAATGGAATCAGGAAAATATCTTTCATGTTTAAAAACAACTGAGATATGAAGAAATAAATCACACTCCCTGTATGCATTTATTCCTTACTTGTAATTCATCCAATTTTTAACTCAATCTCCAAGCTTCCAAAAAATTCATCTTTCCTAGTAGAATAATCACCCTATAATCCTATCATTGATAAAAATTTTAATTACTGGTATCAATATTCTATTCCACCTATTCCCACAATCTAGCTATTGAGACACAAAAATAGAATATAGCATTTTCCTGAAGTGTATAAATTGATACGTAGGAAGAAAGAAAAGAATAAAAGTACTTCAAGCTATTTAGGATGAGATGGGGATGTAACTCATGGCTTGTCCTGTTGGCACAAGGCCCTGGGTATGATTCCCCAGTATCATCAGTAAACAAATAGCAGAATTCAAATAAATCTTCCTTTTAAAAACTAAAAACTAGAAAGAGGCATGCAGAAAGAGACAGAGAGAAGATGAGAGAGATGGAGATGGAGCCAAAGCCAGATAGAGACAGAGGCTGACCAAGTGAAACTAGAACGATGAGGTGATATCACTAAGAGATATTTTAGTAAGATATTTCTACTATGACAGACTCTGTACCAGCTTATGGGAGGACCAAGGTTCACACACCTTAGGGAGGATTGGAGACAGTTGACTCTGCCCTGAGTTGGAAATAGCCCCAGTTTCATCAAAAAACACATTCAAATTCCCTGTTCTTATACCAATACCAGAGTTTTTCCTACCCCACCTATTCCTATATATTCTTTCCTTTTTTCCTTCCTTCTTTCCTTCCTTCCTTCCCTTCTTTCTATCTTCTGTCCTTCTTCACGTCTTCCTCTCCTTTCTTTCAACAGAGCTGTTGAAAGAATTTTTTAATGTAGATTTTTAAGTACAACTTAGCTAGAAAATAAAACATCCCTTAGCATAAGCATGGCTTCTCCAAGGAGTGCTTTCTAATGTCTTTAGTTCTTGCTACTCCTATTCTCTGGTCACTCACCTTAGTGCTNNGTGACACCATGATGGTAGNNNTTGCCATGAGAAGTGAGATTCTGCTATAACTGTGATGGGTCACTTTCCCTGATTTAAAGGTTCATGATCTCTTGGTATTCTTTCCCAGAAGATTGGTGATTTTCAATTCACTTCTAGACCCATGATGACAGCATCTCCACAAGGGTCTGAAATAACTTTTAAACACCTTGGTCTTGAGTTCCTGTCACAAAGGAAAACAAAATAGCAACTCCAAGGAAGCAATTAGGAATTAGAATGTGAACTTTTCTGTAAGTCCTTTGGGCACAAAGCATATGGCAGAGTCATGCAGAGGGAACAGAGTTCTATTGCTATTAAAGTAGAGGCAAGCTGCATGGTCTTGCCCCAAGAGGGACTTTTCNTATCACCTTGCATCCTAGATAGTATCCACATCTCAAAACTGTTAGGTCCCAAAAACACTCCGGAAAAATGCTTACCTGAGGTGCCTGTTAACATATCAAAGGAGAAGCATTCAAGGGATGGGACAATATTTCAGTAGATAAAAGTGTTTGATGTAACAATCCAATGACCTGAGTTTGTATCTAAAGAACAGCATTAGAACACACATCCAAGGGTTGGAGTGATGGCTCAGTGGTTAAGAGGCTTTCCTACTTTTGCAGATGACCAAGGTTCCGTTCCAAGTTCAGACAGGACAGCTCACAAGAGCCTGTAATCCCAGATCCAGGGGATCTGATGCCCCCTCTCCATGCAGGGGCTTCTTCACACATATACACATATATACACTTGGGCGCACACACACACACACACACACAAACAAAATAAAATGAAATAAAATAAAATAAGATGAAACAAAAAATTTTGAAAGGCAGATCCAGTGCCAGAGACATCTGTCCTATGAGCTCCTAAGAGGTGTGGAGAATGCAGACAATAGGATCTCTATGAGCTTCAGAGCCATCTCACCTGGGGTTCAATTTGTAGAACAAGAGAGTGTCCCCAAATAAGGTGGAAGGTAAGGCCTAACAGCCCTACACAGCCACTAACACATAGGACACACACATGTACACATGAAACATAACACACAGGAGATCCACAGAAGCGTCAACATTTATTTACTAATGAGAATTAAGATAACAGCCAATATTTAGGCATTTGGTAATCTTTAGTGAACAAACTGTCAAATTACTCATCTTCTTTACCCTTACATGTCAGTAGAATGGGAGAAGAGATGGAAGGAACAATCCAGAAGTTAAAGGCACATCTTCACTAAGTACTAGTTAGAAGCCACATGCTTCTTCATGTGCACATGTGACACTGAGGCGGAAGTCCTGCCAGCTGCTGGTGAGGAAAGTATACAGCTCANTCTGATTTGTGGCAATTCCTCAGGTGACGATGGTATGTGGATGACTGATGGAAACTTGTAGTTGGAAACTTTCCCTGTGTCCTTCCCGGCCCTGTACCACTCAGTCTCAAGTAAACACACAGAGGCTTATATTACTTACAAACTGTATGGCCTGTGGGTCAGCCTATATTAGCTAGCTCTGTCAACTTAATTCAATCCATTCCTATTAATCTGTATGTTGCAACGTGGCTGTGGCATTACTGGTCTGCTGGCATATCCCCTGACTCCACCCTTCTTCATCACCTTTTTGGTCTGACTGTACCACCTAACCTTATCCTGCCCTGCTATAGACCAATGCAGCTTTATTTATCAACCAATCAGAGCTACAGATATTCACAGCGTACAGAAAGAAATCCCACAGCAGAAACTATGGTTATACAGGGAGCAGGCTTAGGGCTTTTGTCCTGTGTGAATCCTCTCATGAGCCTGCAGGTTGGTCTTGTGGCTGAAAGACCTTCCACATGTGCCGCATGGGAAAGGCTTCTCTGGTTTATGTCAGACATCATGAACTCAGAAGTCTGAGACCAGATAGAAGTATTTCTGACAAATGGGAGTGGCAAATGGCCTCTCATTGCTTTGTCTTCTCTGGTGGGCTGAAAGGTTACAGGGATATTTGAAGATTCTGGGACATTCCTCAAATTTGTAAAATTTGAGGTTTTTCTGGAGTCTCAAGCTTTGACCTGCATTTGTGGAGATTATCTCATGATTTTGATATACAGGGTCCCAGAGGGACTCTTNNTATAGCTGGAGGTATTTTGACTTGCTCTCCTCANATCCCGAGGAATTACAAAAGAAACACCCACATCTTCAGACTTAGGATACTGCCCTCTCTGGATAAGAGAAGGGAATCCATCTCNTTTATGAGACTACTAACACAGGCATTTCCTTCAGCATTCCAGAGAGAGTTGTGGACACCTTTTCTGTTTTCATACCCTGTGGAAATCAGAGAGTCTATGAAACTGTGTTTGGAAAGGGAATCCCCATAAAACACTCCTCTGCTGTCCTGGTTCCTTGCTGAACTGTTGCCAAGAATGTACCTTGTGGGATCTGCAAGAGTGTCCTTGCATTCTCTTTTGCTGGAGTTGTTGCTGATTTCTGTTGTTTTAAAAGCTTGATGACCTCTTTGAGGACATGTTGTGAGGCAAGAGGTCTTCTGTTGTGGAATATTAGTTTAAAATGTGTTACATTCATTTATGTTGTGGAATATTTGTTTAATGATGCAAAGATGTGTTGTATTCTTTTATGTTGCATTTGTTTAACTCTGTAAAGCTGTGTTGCTTTACCTGTCTAAAACACCTGATTGGTCTGAATAAAGAGCTGAATGGCCAGTAGCTAAGCAGGAGAGAGGACTAGGCATGGCTGCCAGGCAGAGAGAATAAATAGAAGGAGAAATGTAGGAGAAGAACGAGGAGCAAGAAAAGGAGACAGAGAGGAGGATTGCAAGGGCAGACACCCAGCCAGCCAGGGAGTAAGAAGGAAAGAAAGATATATAGAATAAAGAAAAGTTAAAAACCCAGAAGCAAAATGCAGTTAAAGAGAAATGGGACAATTTAAGTTAGAAAACTTGTCTCAAAACAAGCCACACTAAGGCTGAGCACTCATAAGTAAGAATAAGTCTCCATGTATTTATTTGGGAGCTGGGTGGCCCAATTACAGGCTTCCTGTTCCTGCATGGAGAAACGGACCTGTAACGGAGGCCAGATGACCACTGTCTATGAATCTGTGGAAGACAGAAACCCTGCCCTCAACCTGCTTGCACAGGATCCCCAGACTCTGGGTTGGTTCATCTGTCTATCCCTCATCTCTAATGACGTCACCCTGGCATTCACAGGTTCTGTTCCCTAAATTCACTATTCACACATTGTTTGCAAGTGTTGAGTCACTGTTCCTAGAGAAAAAAAACAAAGTTAGTTTCTTATGAGCTCTGGCCACAATGTTGTCTTCAACTAGTCAAGTCATTGAAGGAGGATCGGCCTTTGTTTTCCAGATGGGCCTAATTTCATCTGATCCCTCTTCACACACATTGTCTCCACAGATGCACACTGCCTCTGCTCTTAGGAACATGACTGGCCATATGGCAGCAGTGTGCTTGGAATTGGTTTTAGTCATGAAATTCTCAATTTAAAACAAAGCTCAAAAGAGTGTAAATGTGGAATTAAACAAACTGTGAAATGAGAACTTGTGTATAGAGGAAGAAACTCAAATAAACGTCAGTGAGTGGTGGTCGGCATTGTTAATCCCAGCACTTGAGAAGCAGAGGATGTATAATTTCCCTGAATTCCTGGCCATCCAGGGCTACACAATGAAAACAAGTTTCTCATAACAAAAAACTGACCAAATAAATATTTAAACAAACATTCTAAA
>LZPO01087555.1:34693-59743 GCA_001675575.1 Neotoma lepida | reverse complement strand
TATATATTATACATGGCTGTCACGGTAGACTAGATCTCCCCTTGGCATAATGATTCATTAAATGGCCTCCCATTCCATCTCTGCTGTCACTGGCAGTAACTGCCAGTCACTGACCCCAATTCATCTGTCACTTCTGTCTCCTCTTTGCTCATGTCATCTGCTCTGCCTCCAGTTTTTCTCTCAGTGTAAATTTTCAGTCTGGGCATCTGCAAAAATAGCCCAAGGTGAGAGTCTCATCATTTCTTACCTGATACATTTCAATGGCCTCTGGCCGGTTTTCTTGACACTTGAGGAGATTAGCCTGGAACATTTTCTAAAATATTCTAAGCCTTCTGGGCTTCTGCCTTTTCTGGGCACTGCCCTCACTCTCATTGGCCCGTTCTTTCATTTCAGTGCCCATAACCTCTGAGGTCAGGGTCTTTCTTCATTCTGTTCCTGCATGTTATTTCTCTCTGCTGGCTTTACCCATCCTTTCCATCCTTCCCATTTCTCCTGAATGACCCAGATCTGCTGGAAGCATTTTCTCTTAGTCCTTCCGCAGTTACCGTCTTTCTGTCTGAGACTCTTATCTTCCTCTATACTCTCTGGCTCCTTTCCTCCTTGCCTGTACGATTCCACTTAAAGATTATTTTCACATCAGANTTTCCACATCTCCTACCTCAAACCCAGGCCTAATGTCTCCTGTGTTTTCACTCCTCTTTATTCTTATTCATGTTTCAGATCAGTATATACACACTGTATTGGCTTCTTACCTAGCTTCCCCACTAGAATGGCACCCACAGTGCAGGACTCATCACTCTTCTTTACTAGAATCTAATGCTGCTTGTGTCCAAATAGAGAGCATTAGGACCTTACACTGACTACCTGATGCAGAATGTCTTCCTAGAACTTGAACTATAGATGGATAACAGAATCAGTCCTTTATTTTGTATAGCAACAGTGTGGCCTAGAATGCTTCTGACACCTTGTTATTATTTTTCCTAAGAAATTTATTTCTATTGACCCCATATAAAGAGAGCAATGACATACAAAAGAAATGATCCCATCCAGGTATGACTTGGTGAAACAAGGAGTTTATTGAGGTTTCTTAGGGGAGCATAGTTGGGTCAGGTAGCTGTGCTGCCAAAAAGCCTGCCCCACCACGGATGACAGCTCATGAAAGCTGTATTTCTGGAGTCCTTTGTGCCACTTGCAAGCAGCTAATCCACTAATCCATCCCATTGTAATTGTTTACTACTTATGTAACCTTGGTGAGATGGGGGTGTGTAATGAGTCTTGTAAGCTTTGCGAATCTCCTGAATCTTGTAAGTTTCCTAAGAGTTTCATGTGTGAAACTTGAGTGAAAAGGAGTATATTCAGTCTGGAGTAAATAGCTACCCCAAATCTCAATTTCTTCCAAACTTAGCTTAAATTTTAGTGCCTCCTTGAGGCTTTTAAGTAGAAATATTTTTTCTCTTTTTTTTTAATTAAGAAAAATTTTCCTTCATTTTACACATCAATCAAAGATCCTCCTCTTCCCTCTTCCTCCCAGCCTCCCCTGCCCAACCCATGCCCCCTCCCCCCCACAAGAAGGCAAGGCACATCCAGTAGAGGCAAGTCCAAGCCCCTCCCCCTGCCTCAAGGCTGCATGAGGTGTCCCATCATAGGTAGTGGGCTCCAAAAAGCCCACTCATGCACCAGGGATGGATTCTGATCCCACTGCCAGGGGCCCCTCCAAGCAGATTTAGTTACACAACTGTCTCCCCATGCAGAGGGCCCAGCCCAGTCCCATGCAGGCTCCAAAGCTGTTGATCCAACTTCCATGAGTTCCTACTAGTTTGGTTGGGTCATCTCTGCATCTTGATCATCTTGGTCATCTCATTATGATCTTGATGCACTTGCTCATAGAATCCCTCTTCTCTCTCTCTGACTGTACTCCTGGAGCTCTGCCTGGTGCCTGGCTGTGGATCTCAAAGATCTCCCATGCTCATGAATAGGTAGGATTAACATATTAAAAATGGCAATCTTACCAAAAGCAATCTACAGATTCAATGCAATCCCCATCAAAATCCCAGCACAATTCTTTGCAAAACTGGAAAGAACAATACTCAACTTCATTTGGAAAAGTAGAAATATTTTAAGGGACCCATTAAAAAAACATAAAGACATTCAGTGGTCATGACAAGTTTTCAGGTGACCTGAGCTAGACTGTACCCTGTGTGAAGCAGTGTGGTTGGTTGCAGAACAGCTGCACCAATGCACAGGGGNTGGGGGTGGGATGGGGGGTGAGGGTTACTTCAGTTCTTAACACTTGAGATTAGAGTCTCAGTGGTGGGTGGTCCTGCTCAGCCACTGGCCTGAAAAAAACATGCCTTCTAGACATCTAATTTCCTTCCCATGAATGAACAAAATCCATCTGTGGTTTATGTGCAGATACACAAGGCTTACTTATCATTAGTGGATGTTTGTTCTGAGTGACATTTAAATGGGAACTGCATTATCTATATTTCTCTAAGTGCCAATTACATGAGACAGATTTATATAAATGGAAATATGATGAATGGAAATATGTAGGGTTGTGGTCAGGGATGTTTAGTGAATGATCTGATTAGCAAATAGTAGTAAGGAGATAGGCAAATTGGACATTTGTACTAGTTAAGATACAGCGATAAATACCCCCCAAATCTCTTTAAATTTTCTTTCTTACATCACATGGCTGATTCTGGCATCTGATAACACTGCTTGTCACATGGTACTGAAGAATGGCTTCTATAGGAGTAGAAAGAGAGTGTCCTCATATCAGTACATGTGTGGAATGCATGGTGGGGTGACAGACCACACTCCCAGCTAGAACCACACATGTGTTTCCAGGAAGTCCAGGGCTCCCATTGGTATCCTCCTTCTCTTTTCCCTAGCTAACAAAGAGTGAAGTACCTGGGGAGGAGCATGACGATATTCTCAACACTAAGGGCTACACAAGTCAGAAAGAGCAAACCCACTATTTTGTAGCCCAAATCAGCGGTCATGTTCAAAAGACTTCGAGAGTCATCTTCAGTGATAAAAATGGGCAGTTGCTGTTGATGACGTTCTCAGTATTTTTGAATACTGTGAAATAGTCTTGGCTAGCATACTAATTTTCAGTCTTTAATAAGTAACATCTTCAATAGTGTGACAAAAGACATCAGCCAAGACTTGTATTTGAGCCTCACAGGTCTGCTTCACTGAAAGCCTAGAAAAGGAGACATCTGGACCAACCAGGAGAATGAAGACCTGGAGGGCACGAATGTATCTGCTACCTGCTGCTTAAAGGCTATAGAAGGGACTGTGAGAAACCCCCAAGCTTGTCAAGAACACTGTAGTTGCAAGATGCTGAGCGATGTGTGAGACCTGCACTGCATTACTTAGCTGATATGAAATAATACATAGTGGAATAATATTACACTGTGGTGCTTTATTGCTATTTTTATACAGGAAGACTTTCTGCTCCAGAGACAGGGTTAAAAGGATCAGACACACAGGGTGTTATGGTTTGGATCTAAAATGACCCCACAGGCTCACACGTTGATGTGACCTACTTGTAATGGCAATCCAAAGTCCACAGCCCATAGGGCTATTTCCTTGCCTTATTCTCCTGATATCTCCCAGCTGCAGTTATCTGTGAAGAGGCTGAACCACTTCCTCTTGTGTTTGTTTTAGTCCCTTTTTCAGTCTCCAACCATCATATAAACTACCACATAACCTTTATTATATTTTCCAAACCTACAGTTTTGAACCAGAATTTGATTATCAGTTTTACAGAACCAGTGTAAATGAGGAACGAGCAGTCCCCCCTACTTTTTTTTTCTGGATAGCTGGCTTTCAAACACTAGGTATAAAGATTTGGGGCATCAGATGAATCTGAATTTGAAATAATTCCATTTGCATAGTTTTACTGTAACTCTTGTTGTCAAGTCTGTCTATATGCTAATGTGGAGTAAAAACATTCATCTCTATAAATGAGTTGGATTTGCACATAATGTAATTGTATTAGTTACTATAGTTTCTATTCCCAAACAAGTTGTAATTTACCATTTCTCATCACCATATAGTTCCACATTATTTTAAATGCATTAATATAGTCTGATATGTAATTGGAGGACAAGGGATAGTAGTGTCTGTTTAGCTTAGTTGTTCCTTTGGTTTCTGTGTGCACAGTACAGGAATGAATAGACTTGGAAGTGATCTCCATTATTCTCTCCTCAACTACCAATCTCTGTTGCATGTGCAGCAGATGTCCACACCCACCGCGTTGTTCATTCATCCAAAACATGTATTTCTTCATCACCATGGATACAGAATATCAGAAACAGAGCTGGTTGCTGCTGGTGGTTACCTTGTGTGAAAGGATGAAAGCCATTTATGTGTAGAACTGACTTGGAGAATACAGACTGGTTAGAACTACAGGGAGAGGTCTACAATTTAACAGAAACCATGGCAGTAGCTTTAGTAAGAAGAAAATGCTCACATTTCCTACCCATGAAGTTAACAAATTGCATTTTTCACTCTCAACTTTTGTTTATGTTGTATGTAGCTACTACATAATTGAGATTTCTGTTTCTTTAATTTTTCTGGGTTTTGTTCTATTGGAACCATGAGTCTTTGTACTGCTTCCCATCTATCACAATTCCATCTAGATTAAAGATCTTCTAATCCAGTTATGCCCAGTTGGAATCTGGAAATCTTTTAGTTTGTCAAAATACAGCTGCACATACTGTCATGCGCTTGTAATCCTGGCATTCATGTCTGAAGAAGGAGATGATAAATTCCAGGCCAGCACAGGGTACATAGTCAAACTGTTTCATAAAAAACAACTAAATACGTGCAAAAAAGCCAGAATAGTTGTAATTGTTCCTTTTGTGTACACACATTAAAAGGATAGCTGGTGGTGTTTGCTAGGGTATGGATGCTGAGAGTGAAGTGCTGTGTGGGGGTCTAGGCTGAAGCCCTGGATGGTGTCTCAGTCCTTACAGTACTGGGCATAGAAAATCTGCCAAGAGGCAGGAATGGGTGCAGGGAAGCTTGGAAGAGCTTTCTATAGGAATGTGGGTGATATGAGCTGGCTGGGGTATAGTTATTTCTTGGGCCCTCTGAGTGACAGCTCATAAGGCATGTTGGCATAGGCAGGCATTGTGCTTGGGGAGTCCAACAGGAGAAGTAGAGATATATGGCCTGCTGGGTAATTGTGCTGTCAACTAGATAGACAGCTAGGAGAAAAAATTATCAATGACAAAGCTTCTATCAATTTAAACATGCATCACAGAATATTGCTGGTTTTCTTAGTTACAAAACTGCATACATGTAAAACTTTTACATGTATGTGTATAAGTATTAATTATAACTGTGATAAAACACTTGATGGAAACAAATTGAGGGAAAAAGATTTATTTAGGCTTTCAGGTTCATAGAGTTTAGCCCATTAGATTGGAGCTCCCAACCTATGGGGATAGTGCCATCCATATTCATGGCTGGTTATTGTGCCTCAGTTTATCCTCTCTGAAAGTCCTTCACAGACACACATAGAGATGTGACCAAATCTCTGAAGTGATTCAAATTCAATTAAGTTGACAATGG
Source organism: Neotoma lepida (assembly GCA_001675575.1). Classification (NCBI taxonomy): domain Eukaryota; kingdom Metazoa; phylum Chordata; class Mammalia; order Rodentia; family Cricetidae; genus Neotoma; species Neotoma lepida. Next base: position 54,154 of record LZPO01087555.1, on the reverse strand, counting down.
TAATCAACTATTAGAAGTTGATCCCTTGTTAGCCTGACATACAGATATGTCACCTTAACCATAACACACCCTTCCTGCCTCTCCAAAAGCCACATATCCATCCCATAATGTAGAATATATGCACTGTGTCTTCATTAGTTCCATAGTCTTAACACTCTAACTCCCGCATCTCCACTGAGACTCAAGGCAGTCTCTTCATTATGAATATCCATATGACATAGTACAAACAATTCCTATTCCACAGGGAGGAGCAATAGGATGGCAAGGAAAGGCCAGACCAAAGCAAGACCAAAACCCAGCAGGACAGATATATCCATGTCCTTTAGCTCCATGTCTAGCATCTGGGGCATGTGGCAGTGTCATTTGAGCTACAGCAAGCCTGGACAGTCTCACTCTTAAGGTCTTTCATTTCCCTGCCAGGTACTCCCAAAAGGTCACAACTTCCCAGACTTTCTTTAAAAGTCCTAGTACAAGCTTCCATGCCTTGGAACTCTTAGAATGAGTTCATTGTAGAATCAGCACCAGGTAAATGATGTCAAGTTCTGCCTTTGGGGGATACTGCAGATTTAACCTTTAGGCATAAGAACATATGTAAATTTGAAGCTGCTATGTCTTGTTCTGCACTGTGTTTGTCTATCTGTATGTTTGCATACTGTCTTAGTTAGGGTTTCTATTGCTGGGCTAAAACACCATGACTGAAAGCAACTTGGGGAAGAAAGGGTTTGTTTCATCTTACCCTTCTACATTATAAGTCCATCATCAAAGAAAGTCAAAGCAAGAACTGAAGACAGGAACCAGAAGGAGGGAACCGAAGCAGAAGCCATGGAGGAATGCTGCTCACTAGGTTGCTTCTCATGGCTTGCTCAGCCTGCTTTCTTATACTATCTGGAATCACCCAGGGGTAGCACTGCCAACAGTGGGATGGATTAACCCACACCAATCATCAATTGAGAAAATTCACCACAGGCTTGCCCACAGGCCAATCTTGTAGAGGGGTGGGGAGTGTTTTTCAATTGTGGTTCCCTCTCCCAAAATGATTCTAGCCTGTATCAAGTTAAGCTAAAAATTAGCCAGCACACATACGTCTAGCTGTGTACATAGAGACACCGATATATATCTAGTCCTGTAACTACTAATGTACTCAGTCTGCACACAAAATTGAGGTAAATTGAAAACTTGAAACAACATAGTCCAGGTAAGACTGTCCTGTCACCAAGTATGTAGGTGCATGTCAACCTGTAATGCTCACCTCATCTACTTCCTAGAAGACAGCACTCATTCACTGAAGATTTACAGATGAGCAGAGATGAAGATTGTAAAAAATACTGTGTTGATTTCTTATTATATATCATTCCTTAATTTAGATGGGATAGTTAATTAAAAAAATCAAAATTCTGTCACCTGGTGGATTGGTTCTCAAAGTGATTTAAAGATCTATTTTGTTGCTTGCCTGAACAGAAAAAAAAATGAAATGCTGTAATCTTGCAGACAACATTCCTGTGGTCACTTGAATCATTATCAAACCCTTTTTCTATGAAAAATAAAAACCAAAAGCTGGTGAAGGTAAAACCATAGTGATCAATCAACATGGGGAGAGATGATGTTAGCTTCCTCAGCCACTCAAGTCCCAAACAAGGGAAACAGACTTACGTGCGGGCAAAAGTTTTAGGTTAAAGTGTGCCACTGACTGCAAACCCTAAGCTGCATGGAAATTAATTTAGATTATGCATCTGGGACAGATAAGGACAAATGAGTGAGGACTGTGACTTCTTCACATTATTCATTGCCTGGGTTTTGCTATAATCTCTGGACCTTTCTCTGACTAGTCAGAGAATAATTATTTTTCTGGATGACGCTCTGGAGGGAAAGGGAATTACATCTCTGCTATCTGTTCCCTGTGGCAGACTGTGATTAGAAACACTTCGGATACTTTAAGTGCACAATAAATTTACAAGTGGAAAGGCAAGACAGAGAGAGAGCGGGGGAGGGAGGGACACTATGGCCTGAACAGTTGTGTTCCCCCAAATTTGCATGTTAACATGCTCACCCTCTGGGTGAGAGTGATGTTGAGGATGAGCTTTCTGCCTGGTCCTTAGAGAAGTAAGACTGTAAGAACAGCCTTTGGAAAACACAGAAGTGTTATTTTCTGAGGACCAAGCATCATGGAGAAGAAAGATTTAAAAAAAATATAAATTCCATTTCCATTATGANGTGGTATGAAGATAGGAGCAGCTGCTTGTTGGTTGGGACAGCTTGTCGGGATGCTTTCTTATGAGTGTGGACAGTCACCATTGTTCTTCACAGGTTTCTTTGTAGNGTGAGGGAGTCTCCATCATGTTCTGTGGGGATACTTTGGGTTTTCAAAGACAAGCAATCACTGGCCTGATGAGCTGGTTTCAGACTACCTTCTAGTGGGTTCTGGAAAAACACAAGTGCTCTGTTATTTAAGGAACGTGTCTTCTTAGTGAATTTCACTGGTATGAAACGACTGGGGTCTCTGGGATGAGAATAAGCCTTGAAGGTAGAGATAATGAATTGAATTAGTGCCTATCAAAGGGGTTGAGGGACTGGGATGAAAGTTCTGTGAGTAAAGTGCTTGCTTTGCAAGATACAGGACCAGACTTTCATTCCCTGAACCCATGTATTAAGGCTGGGCATGGTTGCCTGTGCTTGTAATCTCAGGGCTAGGGAAGCAAAAATAGGTGAATATGTCTCAACAAGCTCCAGGTCAGTGACAGACAGACCCAGGCTCTAAAACCAAGGTGGACAATGCCTAAGAGTGACACCAGGGTTTACCTCTGGCCTCCTCAAGTCTGTGCACATATATGCAAATGTACCCGAGCACACATGTATATCCTTGACAAAAAGGAAGTCCAAAGGAGAACCTTTACCTCTCTAGAAGGAGGACACAGGAAAATACCTTAAATGACCAGGAAGTGCATCTTCAGTAGACACCTACTGTGTTGTCATCTTGACCTTGGCCTTTCAGCCTCCAGAACTGTGGGAACTAATTTCTATTGCTGACAAGGCACCTCATTGAGGGTATTTTGTTATAGCATTACAGTGGATGGTGACAAGCATTATGAGTGTGTGTGTGTGTGTGTGTGTGTGTGTGTGTGTGTGTGTGTGTGTGTGTGTGTGTGTGTCAGGGCAAGGAGTGACTTCTGATGAGAAAGACGGACATTTTTCTTTTTCTTCTTCCTTTTTTTTTTTTCATCGACTCATTTATGGTCATTCAGGATCAGTTCTCCAGACATTTCTCCTGCTGTTGACATTTTATTTTGCCACAGTAGAGCATCTGGGCCCCGAGTCAGGCTCTCCATTTGCAGCTTTTGAAAGAGCTTGCTTCCTGAGTGTGTTTGCTGTCCTTGCCCCTGTCTCTCTTGGCTGCCAGTCACCTGGACACAGCTGAGCTGGGCTTCCCGTTCCTCTTCCCTTGTCTTCAGCCTGGAGATGAAGACAGTCTCTTCTCAGAGTGAGACTGCAATGTCTCCGCTCCCCTTTACAGGGTGACAGAGGAAATGTGACAAAAGAATCTTTTCATTTCTATCTTCTTCTAAATGGTGAGGAAAGTCGGAAGTAGACAAGGTGGGAAAGGCTCAAGGAAAATGTAAAATGAATTCAAAATCCCCATTTATGTTGCTAATTAAACGAGCAGACAGCATCGTCNCAGAATTTTAAAATGACGGACATCTGTGGTGTCCAGCTTGGGAATCTGCTGCCAGAATCCTGCTTGAGCCCTTCCAGTGGGAAAAGAGTCCTTTTTCTGTCATCTCACTTGTTCATAGTGCTCTAATTGGGTTAAACCTCTACGTTCAAATGCTGCCTCTTGCAAGGAGGCATCCAGCGCATTTTATGCAAGACAGTAAAGCTTAGGTGGGAGAAGCAGAAACAAGGGTACAGTAAGAGTGAAGACCCATACATGTCCATGCACACACACACACACACACACACACACACAAGCACACACGCATACATGCATACACACTTATTATACATATATACATAAACACATGGACACATATATACAAGTTTACATACATACACACATTTACAAACACACATACACACACACACACACACACACACTCACACACACAATTCCTGCTCTGCCAACACTTGAATCACCCCATGTGTCTTTTGAAAGTCTCTGGTTTCAAGGCAAGCAAATGGACAGGAGAGTGTAACAGAGGCATGATTATTTGATCATTCTTAGAGCCCCTGCAGACTCACCCAGTTGCAGGTTCCCTGCCTAGCAGGCAGCTGTGAGTTCCATGCTGTAGGTTTCTTGCTACCAAGTCNGGGAGCAGATTTCAAATAGCAAATTTAGGTTCCTTTGGTAGGTATCCTGCTCATGCAACCATATAAACAGCACTCATGTAGGCAGACCCAGACCAGCACATCTGCTGAGAAGATTAGATTCCTACGAGGAGTGCTGGCTCTTTGAAAGCAGTCACCCAGGGGGGTTAACACTGCCTCAGCTGCTCAGTGGAGCACTGCATTCGTGGCTTCCCAAGGAAAAGAGTTTTGTATAGGTTCACAAGGCCACATCTGTGATTAAACCTCTGAGCCACAGTAAATCATAACATCCACAAGTTCTACAGATGAAGCTTTTTGCCAATTGCAGCTGTGAGGTGTAAGAATGATAGAGTAGTGAGTCTTACCGACAGTGTGTGTGTGTGTGTGTATGTGTGTGTGTGTGTGTGTGTGTACATTTGTGCAAGTGAAGGCTACCTCTGCAAGAAAGGTTTAGTATGTGCTCAGAGAGGGTAGAGTTCATGTGTAGCTCATACCAGACCTTGGGGGTTATCCCCAGTAACACACACACACACACACACACACACACACACACACACACACACCCCTTTACCCCCAATCCCCTCACACACCCCAAAACCAAACAGAGAAATAATGCATGCATTTCTGTTGAGATATTGATTTTTAACGAGCATGGATGAAAATTTGAATATTTTAACAACAAGACCTATAGCTCATCTTCTACATGCAATTTCCAAAATGTTTTTAGTTTTTCATATACATAAAAAAGCAAATTAGAAACTTAGTACAGTCTATACATTACTGTCCTAGTCCATTTGGATTTTTTATAATGAAACATCTAACTGTGAGTGACTTATACATGGCAGAAAATTACTTCTCACACTGTGGGCTTGAAAGGTCTTGCTCCTCTCTGGGGACCTGTTGGCAGCTGAGGAATGGTGGAAGAGAGATCTTATCTTCAGCAGTTTCTTATGAACCAGGTAGCTCCACACCCATACACTTACTAACTGCTCTGAGTTAAACCCAGTGTTTCACAAAGCAAAGACAAAATAAAAAGACATGTAGGTGGGATGGTGACTTGTTGGGAAGAGGTGGAGGAGGTGTGGATGAGCATAGAAAAGGAATAAGAGCATGGGTCATGTGACCAGAATGTCTTATTATACATGCTTAGAACTGTCAAAGGATAAACTAATTTAAAAAATATGCACATTTTTAGACCTGTCCCCAGAGAGTCAAATTCAGTGGGTGTAAAGTAGGCTGTAAATGGTATTGGAGGTGAGAACCATGCTGAAGTTTCCTCCCCTTTGTTCCTGGCTCAACCAGGGAATTTATGCTTCCTCTTTGAACACTCCATCTTGGGTTCTCCCTCCTTGGCATTGTTCTCTTCCTCTTATTTCTCATCTTATACCCCCACCAATAAAATATTCAGACAACAAATGATCGATAGCTTTGGTTTGGGTAGAGACCAGTTGTGAAACCAGTTGGCTGCCATAGGAATGACACCCCCTTGTACTGGAAGGAACTGAGAATATCTGACTCTAACTTTGTTGTGCTGTTTGATTCTCATACAAGTGGTGACAAAGCAAAGAAGAGAGGTGATAAGCTCTTGAGCGAAGCCCAAAATTCTAGTGCAGCAGCTTTTAACCTGTGGGTCACAATCCCTTTAGGGTCAAATGACCCTTTCATACAGATTGCCTAAGACCATCAGAAAACACAGATATTTACATTATAATTCATAACAATAGCAAAATTACAGTTATGAAGTAGTAATGAAAATAATTTTAGATTGGGGTCACCACAACATGAGGAACTGTATTAAAAGGTCACAGCATTAGGAAGTTTAAGAAACACTGTGCTAGGAGATCAGAGGAGACCTAATGAGGAGCTTTGTTCATGTAAATCTAAGTAAACTACATCAAAATTATCATTGTAGTTAACTCATGTACTAATCGTGTTTTTTGTTTTTGTCTTTTAAATTGGCAGTCAGACATGGGTGAGACAGAAATTATGATTCATCCAGATATGGAGACTGTTATGGTTTGAATGAGAATGGCCCCTATAGACACTTATGTTTGAATGCTTGGGCCCCAGTTAGTGGAACTATTTGAGAAGGATTAGGAGGTGTGGCCTTGTTGGAGGAGGTATGTCACTGGGTGTGGCTTTGAGGTTTCAAAAGCCCATGCTAGCCCCAGTCTCTTTCTGTCTCTGCCTGCAACTTGCAGAACAGAAACGAGCTCTAAGCTACTTCTCCAGCANTATGCCTGCCTATCAGCTGCCACACTTCCCACCATAGTGATAATGGACTCACCATGGAAAGAATCCCCTGATTAAATGCTTTCTTTTATAGGAGTTGCCTTGGTCATGGTGTCTCTTCTCAGCAATAGAACAGTAACTCAGACAGACATTGGTACCAGGGACTGGGGTATTGCTGTGACAGGCCTAGCCATGCTATTTGTTGGAGAAATATGGANGACATTGCGACTTTGCACTAGAAAAGTGGTTGAATGCTTNAAGTGGGGCTTAATGGGGCATTCAAGTAGGAGCATGGAAGACAGTGNTGCTGAGGGCAATGAGAACTGTGGGAGCCCAGCTCGAGGGGTCTTAAAGGGAAAGAATATTATTGATGGACTTAGAAACCTTTCTTGTGATATTTTGGCAAAGAATGTGGCTGAAAATCTGCCGGAAGCCAAATTGAAGTGCTGTGGATTAATGACCTTGCCCGAGGAAATTTCAAGGTAGCNCAGTATTGACTGTGTCACATGGCATGGTTATTAGTGATAACTCTTATGTAGATCTACAATAAAAAGATGTAGNTGGGGCATAGATAAATACAAAATGTACAGCACGAGGAGATTCCAGGAAATGTAATGTTGGAGTCAAGTTCCGTGTTCAAGGAGATNAAGAGTTTAAAGAAAAGCCTGATATAAAATGGAATAAAGAGAGTTCCCAGCTAAGCTTCNAACTTATAAAAAGGAATCAAAGGAAAGCTTAGATAGTAAAGGAAACCATGGATGATGGAAAGCTTATGCAATGTAATTCAAGGAGGAGATTCCAGCAAGCAGAAGAACTTGGCAGCTTCAGCCATGTGTTTCTGGATTTAGAGTCAAGTAGGATGGAAGAAAGGAATTTTGGAATCTTCCTCTTCACTTAAAGAAAGTAGCCTAGGCCAGGCATGTGACAGGGCAGTCCCTGCATGAAGGCCCAGAAATGTCATTTTGTGATGCCATGAAGGTAAAGCCTGGATTGCATTGGAGATGCTGAGATGATGGATATGCCAGAGTCAGGGGATACCCACCAAGGACAGCTACAGCTGCAGACAAGGTGTAGAATCAGCCAAGAAGTGAGAAGTGTGTTACAGTGAGCAAGTTGGAAGGGAAGAACCATCAAAGTTCTTTACCATTGGACATAGAGATACAGGACTTGGAGTTTGCCTTGCTGTTTTTTGGTNTTGCTTTTGTCCAGCATATCTTTACTATTCTCTCTTTCCTCCCTTTTAGAATAGTCGTGCATATTCTGTGACATGTTAGACATATATAATCTGCTTTTTTNTTTTTATTTTACAGGGGTTACAGTTAAGAGATTGTCTTGAGTCTTGGAAGAGACTTTGGATTTTTAAAGTCTTAAGACTCGAAGGCTGTGTGGACTCTTGAAGTTGTACTGAATGCATTTTGCATTATGATATGGCTACAGACCTATTGGGGCCAGGGAGTAGAATATTGTGGTTTGAAGAAGAATGACCCCCACAGGCTCACATGTTTGAATGCCTAGTTCTCAGTTAGTGTAACTGAGAAAGATTAGGAGGTGTGGCCTTGTTGGAGGAGGTGTGGCCTTGGAAGAAGTGTGTCACTGGGGGTGGATTTGAAGTTTCAAAAACCTGCACCAGACTCAATCAATCTCTCTCTACCTCCTGCCTCTGGATCCAGATGTAAAGCTCTCATCTACTGCTCCAGTGCAGTGCCTGTCTGCTTCCCACTATGATGATTGAGAACTAACCCTCTGAAACTGTAAGCAAAGCCCCCAGTTAAATACTTCCCTTTATAAGAGTTGCCTTGGTCACAGTGTCTCTTCATTGTAATTGAACAGCAATTAAGACAGAAGAATCAGCTGTGATTAACAAGAGACCAACACCACTGAAGTAAAATGTTTGCCTTACAGGGACAATTGATGCTGGTTAGCTGGAGCTGAGAAATTAGTAATGATTAAGAAGAGAGCAGCATCAGTGAGGTAAAGTCTTCTGGGAGGTGTTTCCTCAAAGTCANCACATATATGTCTTCCAGAGGCAGCCAAGGTTGTATCTCATGTTGGCAGATGAACTTGGTAGTACACATTGAGAGTGAACTTTGAGGTTTCAAAAGCTCATGCCAGGCTCAATCTCTCTCTCTCTCTCTCTCTCTCTCTCTCTCTCTCTCTCTCTCTCTCTCTCTCTCTCTCTCTCTCTCTCTCTCCCTCTTCCTCTCCCTCTCTCTCTCTCTCTCTCTCTCTCTGCCTGGTGCCTCCGTATCAGTATGCAAGGCTCTCAGTTACTGCTCCAGGTCCATGCCTATCTGCTTCCTGCCATGATTATCATGTACTAGCCCTCCAAAACTTTAAGAAAGTCCCGAGTTAAATACATTCTTTTATAAGAGTTTCCTTGATCATGGTCTCTTCACAGTGATAGTACAGTAACTAAGACAGAGTTCTTCAGGTGGGAACATGCATAACCAATACAAAGTGTCTTCTTCCAAAATGTAATGGTGGAATAAACATCAGATAGACTTTNTCATTCTAAGGTTGAAACAGTTAAGGAAATACAGATTAACTGTTAGTTTAACACCCAACAAAAAAAGCAATATTGAGTCTTAAGATGGAGANCAGTTCTTTACCCTANNTCTTTCATCCTAGACACACTGATAGGTTTGGGCTTCCAAACCACTGGGTAACCCTACTACTTCAGCTTTCTGGACTTATCCTGTGTTTTACCTCCCTCATGTTAGAGGCTCAGATCTGTAACTCCCCTAGGTTGGTATTGTACACTGTAGTCTTGAAGGGGTGGGAGGTGCTCCATTTCCNCAGTTCTACTAAGGCATTANCCTGTTGGGAACTCTTCANGACAGCTCCACCACAATGAGAGACTTATGCCTGGACCTCCAGACAGTCAGTGACATACTTTGGATTCTAGGTGGAGGTGGCCATGTTCCTACTTATATTCTGTGAGTCTGAAGATTTAAAAATTGTAGATGCTACCAAAACTTTTTGCNCCTGATCTCTAGTGGGGTGGCCCAAGATGCCACTGAGTCTGCNTGAGCTGCAGTTGATGTGGCCAAGGAGAACTGTGCTGNAATGCAAGGAGCAGAATCTTAAAGAGTTCTATACAGCAAGCTCATGGAGGGTAGCCAAGGTCNTCACTCAAGCCATTCTGTACCCCTGGAGCTCGGGACATGTAGAGGGACCAACTGTTNGGAAGGTCTCTGAAAGGTCTTTAGGGTCATTCTCCTGTCTTCCTTCTGTCTATACCAATCTCTTAATCAAGTAGACTCTTGTCCACAGCCTCAATATACTTTCCTAAAGAGGCTTTTCACTCTGAATATAACCAGGGTGTGAATTTTTCTAAATCTTTCTGCTTTGTTTCTATTTTAGTTATGAATTCTGTCTTTAAATGATTTCTTTTGAATGGCACCTAACTATAGGCAGTTAAGAGTAGCCATGAANTAGCCTGAGCAGCCAGAATGTTTCTAGATAGTTCTTCTGTTAAACATCCTAANGCATTGCTCTTAAGGTAACCTACTTTCCTTCCTCTTTTCCTTCCTTCCTCCTTTTCTTTCTCCTTCATTTGCCTTTTTATTCCTTTTTTGGTTGGACACAGGATCCCACCGTGTAGCACAGTTGGCTTCAAACGTGTGGTCTCCTGAGTGTTGCGAACACAGGTATATATCTCCACTCCCTGCTTTGCTCTTGAGTTCTTCATTCTACAAAATCCTAAGAAATGAGCATAATTCCATCAGTTTTTTGAAGCTATATAACAAAGATGGTTCTTACTTTAATTTTCGATGCCAGTTTTCATGTGAGACCTCAGCACAGTGGCATTTCCTGTCTGTATTCCTACCAGCCTGTAGGTTATTACCACTTAAGTAATCTCTAAGAAGATTCCAACTCCTCACACTTCTGTTCTGAGCCCTCACTAGAACTATCTAGAATATTCTATTTATATCAATTAANTTTTTTTTAGCCTTTCTCTTTAAACTATCTCCATCTCTACCCATTTACTGGGTTTAAAATCACTTCTATGTGGGCATGTTTGTTAGGGCGGTAGTCCTACTTCTTGGTGCCATTTTTTCTCATCTTATTTTATTTTATGTTATTATAACAAAACCAGAGACAAAGTAATTTAGAAGTAATGTAAATTTATTTGACTCATGATGCTGGAGGCTGAGGAATACAAGACTAAAGGACTAAATTTAGGCAGGACTGTCTTGCTATATCATATAGTAGAGATAGCTCATGGAAGGAGGCTCTGAGAACAGAGATGAGTGGTTCAGGTAAGGAGAGATAAAATCAGAAATAAATTCATTTTTAAAAATAAGAAACATAATCCTATGGGAAGAACATTAATCCANCATCAAAAACATACTCAGGTGGCCTAATTACTTCTTAGCTCTCCCTCCCTCAATTCTACTACAGTCGACATGACCTTGGGAAGGGACATTNAAACAGTTTCAGTGATCAGAGAGGGTAACTTATTGTCACAGCTACAACATCAATAAACCCAAACATATATTATGTAAAGTAAAAGCATTCNTGTACTTATTGTATAATTCCATTTAAGTGAAATATCCNGAAGGGACAAGCGCAAAGAGACAATTATGTATGCTGTGCTTATGATTTCCCATAATATCTTGCTTCTCTGTGGCTTTGGGTTGAGAGCTGGATGGCTTCACCCCATAGACTACAGGAAAGGTGTGGAGCTACTGCTTTGCTTAATGCCAGGTGCATTTGTTCAGCTCTAAATCCAGATTATGGAGATTTAAATTTTTTTATATAAAATCATCTATGTCAGACAAAACCTGCAAAGCTGTTTAAGTGACGTGGAAATAGCCACTGGAGCTTTTTAGAGACATACTTACCAAGCAGCAAGAGGGAAATGGGAGGTGGATTCTCAAAACAGAGGGTAAAGATGATAAGCATCAAAGTGATCTGTAGAGCAGTCACAGCCNAGGAGATTACAGTGATGATCTGTAGCCGGGTCAAGACAATACAGTGCTCTCTGTAACCAAGTTCCACAGAAGCCAGGCATGTTTGAATCAGCTTCCCTCCTCTTTGAGAAATACTATTATGTATTTGGGACACTCTCCTTGTTCTCTGTGCATGTGGTAGGGATGCAGCTCTAGTTGCTCAACTGTGCTAAGAGAGTTCTTCATCGTCAAGTCTCCTCCTTTCAATTCTTCTACACTCTGCCTACTCTCCTATGCTTCCCTCAAAAATGTTGGTTGATCTCTTAATTCTGATTCTTCCATCATTTTTAACCCATGGTATATCTTCTGCCTCTTGAGCTTATTACATTAGGGCTTGGCTATATTTTAGTTTCTAATGCTCTGATCTCCTTGTATTTATTGATACTGTCTTCCCAAACAGTAGTCATCATGCTACTTTGGATTGCTCAGGTACACGTTTCTTCATGCCCTGTTAGGAATAGTGACATGATGGAACAGGTCTCTGAAAAAGGGTCATGGTTTGCAACATCAACTAGTTTCTGTGGTATGTTTATCTGCCCATTTCCAAGGTCAAGTCCTTAAATACGATCAGCTAACACCTGCTTGTGTAATGGCTGAGAATTTAATAAGCGGTGCTTGCAAGCCACTGTGTGCTAGCTCTAGCATTTGCTACCTGGAGAACTGGGCCTAATCTGATGTCTCCTAGTCTTCCTGAATGGTCTGAATGTGACCAGTGGGGGAAATTATAAACCTTTGACTTTTTAGAATCTAATATGAATAGAAAACTTGTCAGTTTGGAGTCATGGACANCCTTGTGTAAGCTCCAGTACATTTTGATTTCTTGAAGCCACAGTGAAGGGAATATAANATATAAACACATTTGTAACCATGTATGTCTTAAATTAGCAGGAATATTTATGCTTCTAATTCTGTTATGCTTCATTAAAGTTATGCATTGGATATAGACTCTGTGTCACTCTCTAGCTCAGGCTACAGGCATGAATATGAGGGCATGCAGCCACTCTGTCAAGGAATTTATGGTACAAAAGTCATCAGTGGAGGAAATCCAGTGGGATACATTAATCACTGGTGGCGGAATCCTAATAAACACCCACTGCAGACCGAGGGCCAGGGAGGAGGAAAAAGGAAAGCTTCCTTGGGGCATAACCCCACAAGGCATGATGACACATGCCAATCTGAGCAAATACAAGAAGGGAAACTATTTGGCTCATGGTTTCATAGGTGACAGTCCATTATGATAGAGGAGAAATGGAACAGAATATCTCCCTTTATTGTGGACAGGAAGAAGAGAAAATAAGACACAGGAATGGAGCAAGGTAAGTTGTATCCCCAAGGATAGCTCTACCTCCTACCTTGTACCACTTCCCAGTAATGCCATCACATTATAAATCCAAAAGAGAATTAATCCATTCATTAGGTCGGAGTTTTCACGATCCATTTGCCGTTTGGAACCTGGTCACAGACACACCCAGAGGTGCACTTCTCTAATCTACTGGCCAGTTCTCAATCCAGTCAAGTTGACAATCAAATCTACTCATCACAGTCTGCAGGGAGATGTCTGTATTATGTTGGTATGNTCCACTTCTTTGACTTTAGTTGTCNGTAAATGTCCTCATTGGTCAAATATCTTGGTGGCCATTTGTGGAGGTGCTAGAGATTGAAGCCAGGACCTCACATATGCTCAATCACTGAGCTATATCTCAGCCACATATGTATTAACAAAATAGTTTTCCTTATTATGAGAAATCTTTATTGAGGGTACAAGTCAGTTCTCATAAAANGATTGCCCTTGCTTAAACATAATCTCGAATGTGGTTATCTGTGNTTCAGCTGTGCTGTCTCTAGAATCCAAAGTAATGCAGGTGTAGGACAATGAGCAGAGACTGTTAGTAAGTCTGTACCAGGGTACTGTAAAAGCTGACATTAAATACTTTAACTACTCNTTTCTTTGCACCTTCAGTTTTGAATGGTGAGGAGATGGGTCGGTATCACTAGTTTTCAGACANATATTCCTTGAGTAATTAGTGGCGTACATGCAGAGTTAAACAGGTGATCTAAAGTAAAGGTTTCAAAATGGAGGCTGGAATACCAGGCTCTTATCTTTCATTTAGTTACACTGTAGTTCAAGTAAGGAGTGAATCGTTTTCTGCAAAAACAGTTCCTAAGAATGTCTTATAAATCATCTATGTTGACTCTTGATTTGAAGGAATTCCTCTCTATCATTCTTTTCTATTCCATATATACTTGAGTTCATTTCTGTTGATATTAAGCTTTTGCAGAGGTTAATTTTTATTTATTATTACTGTGGTAATTATACTTTATCCTTGGTCAATATGAACATAACATTTCAGTTGTGTTACAATTCTTTTACAAATANGTTATATTCCACTATGTAGAGTTACAATTCAATTATGGTATTTCACTATTTTGAGAAATACTTATCATGGAATAGTCATTCTAATTAGTTGAGTTCTGTTGACAGAACTTAAAAATGCATCCCTTTTCTAGCTTTGAGATTTCTTTGTTTGAATCCTGTAAAAATTTGAGCCAAAGCTCAATCTCCCATCATGCAAGTATTTCTTNTCCTAAATACGCATTATGGGCTTTCCTGGGGTCCTGCCTTTGTGAAAGTTTCTTCATATGATTCATAGTATGTCAAGTTTTCCTTTGGTTAAGTAGGCATCAATGAAAATGTTACCCTTTACCATATATTGTGGTATGAGTCAAGCTGGTAGNTCATGAACTCCAAGAGGACAGAGATCTTGTCTGTGGTATCCATTCTTTTATTCCCACTTACAGCATACTGGCCCCATAGATGTCCAGAAGTATTGTTTTTTTTTGAGCAGACACATGAAGCTACATGTCTCTAGGCTCCACTCTCCATTTAGAAATGGGGAAATAACTCTATCTAATTCATATGACACCAGAGCCAAATTTTTATGTATTTCTATATAAAAAGAGATGTTTAGTTCCCTCTCCCAAATCTCCCATAATTTAGTAATCTCTGAGTATGGCTCATAAGAACAAGCTAATGTTGTCTGGAAGCTTTCAGTGGCATTTTCATTGTATCCGTGAGAGCTTGTTAATGACAATCCTGGTTCATGAGTCCTGGAGTTCTCCTTTCTTTCTTTACATTAATTCCAGATATTTTCTAGTTAAAATGATGGTGATGATGCCACANANAGTTTGCTATCTTTTAAGCATCACATATTTTTAACAGGNTANTGAATGACTTGGGCTGATGTNATGAAGCAGACAAGATGTCTTCCACCTCTGTTTTGTNGATAAATATTTCTTTTGTATTATGAGAAACCTGGCAAAGGGAGTCAATATTTTCTCTTGTCCTTCTAAAAAGTGTATGAAATAACATTAGACATTATAAGAACATTAAACTCCATGTTACCCTTAATCGATACCACTTAAAATTAGAGCAATACAAAGGAAAGTTAGANGTGATGTCTGAAGAGTAAATTTTGATTGATCCCCATCCAGCAGTTTTCATGGTTTTATTTTCACTTAATAAATATTTTTATACTGTCCCCAAATTTCCAACTGTGTCTTCAAAGAACAGCCCCCTCCTCACCTCTATGACCTCTTAGAAATCTCAGTTTCTTAAATTCATACCCCATAAGGAATCACAAACTGAANATGAGGGTCATAAGAAATTTGACAACAGTGCAAAGTTTTGAGCATGTGCTGACCAAAAAATCAATTCAAAATCAAATGCATAATGAATCTGTGGTGTTTCACAATGCTCGCCTGCCCTGGATCATGTGAACTCACTGCAGAGTTGGTTACATATGTTTTGGCTCAGATTCAAGACTGTTGTATATTCTGAACCTTAGTGTTTTGTTTTNTTTTCTTTTCTTTTTTTACTGTACATAGAAAGTTTTCTGGTCTTATAAAAACATCATAGAAAACAAAGACTTTTAATAATTCCTCAGTGCCATTTCTCATCATGTAAGTATCAATTTAGTTTGTCTTTGGGCTGCAGCTGCATTGTGTTAGAATNTTTGATTTTTAAAATTGCTGTTTGAGTTGGTGACTTGAGTCTCATTTTCAAAATTGTTAAATGATGCCTGTCTTGGGGTTGAGACAGAATTTCCAATAATTTCTGAAATATCTCTACACATACTCCTGACATTCTGTACTACATATTCATGTGAAGTCATGTTCTCAGCATTGATGATTATAAAATCAAAATACCAATCAACCCTGAATGACAATGAAGATGGTACTACCCTNCAGTATCAAATATTCACACAAAATGTACATCCTTGTTTAAAAAGAGAGAGGGCCATCCATCTTGTTGGCAAATAAGTTAGCTTTCATCTTTAATAAATGGTAAAATTATGTGCAGAATAAGGAGTTGTTTTAAAATGATTTTTTGTGATCTGTTATTAGTCAGTATTTGATTATGCCTGGGTTATTTAAAAATATGTCNCCTGACATGGAGTCNCATGTGGGAAAGGAATTCTCCTCTTAGGATATTAGTTTTTGATATGTGGTTGCCAGGCCAGAAACAATATCAATGAAACGTGGCAAACTGTTAAAAAAATAAACAAAAGCAAATAAATGTTCAGGTTCCAATTCACTAACCCAGCAGGTGATTCTGAAGCAGACAATAGTTTCAGAACTATTGTCCTATGGAGAGTGAAACAAAATCCTCTCCTTGATACTCAAGTGACAGAGAGAGATTCAAATTTCCCTTTATTTCCAACTAAACATTTGGGTTCTTCCCTGGTGAGTGACGTGTGAGAATCAATGTCATCCACACAAAGCTCTGGAAAGAGATGGAGAATTCATTCTAAAGGAGAAAAACAATTTATGAAATAGTTTTAAACCATAAACCGCACAGTTGGCATGAAGGTATCATTCTTCCAAGCTGGCTCTCAATAATAAACAAGCTTCTGCAATTAAGCTNTATTTGCTCAGAATTGCCGTCATCAGAATCATTTTACAATGCCGTCTTATTTAGGGAAAGGATTGTCCCACCTTTTGTTTCCTCTCATTTTGCAGTTAATCTTCCCCTGTCACCATTTTTTATTTAAATGCTATTAACACTATCCTCAAAGATCAATGGCACAGAGAGAGACTTTGTTGCCNTTAGGATACGTTCAGAAGGCGTGTTAGAAATGAACACACAAACACCCAATCCAAACCTTTACCTGTTCAGGTAAGGGAAAAGTTCAGGAAATGNCTCTGAGAATTTGGATCTTCTGGGTTATAGTTTAGTGTGTTTGCTTATTAGCAATGTGGTATATAATGAGGGGNAAAAGNAAGTGGTATTGAGTTAACTTTCTTTCTAACAGTATATTTCATCGTAACATTTTTTTTTTTCTCATTGTCTGTCTTCTTGCTAGCAGACACGAGTAAGTGCAAGCTGCCTGCAAGGCTTGCAATGGTGATCACTGGCTCAAATGTTGCCAAGCAGACAGCCAGATTGATTTGATTCTGGGCCTTTTTTGGTTTTGGTTTTGGTTCTTAGAAGTAGAAATGAACAAGGGTCCATAATACAATTAAAGGCATTGGTTCAGAGCCGAGTGCTGAGTGCCTTTTTGCTTCTGTTGTTAATCGGTTAAAATGGATAATTAACTCTCACATTAATCCCTGAGAAATTAAAGGAACATCTGGTGAAGTGTTATTCTGGGGCTTTTTATAAAAGCGCTTGGCAGTGAGTTCTTGTTGGGTTAGGAAAATTTTAAGCTCCACCTCCATTTTCTTCCCCTTCTTAAAGTTTGTCAAATAATATGAATTCCGCATAGAAGTGTTACAGCTTTCTCTGTATTGGCTCACTGATGTGTNAAGGGTGCCATTGCTGAATAGTGATGGAAGCTTCCAGACTATTAAATTTAAATGCCCTAGTAATAGCTTCAGAGACATCTATAAGAGTGATGATGGAATGTTACACTTCCAAAATATCCAGAAGAAACTGGACTGCATCTTTACTTTGATATAATAGTGTTATAAGGCACAATTACAATGGACCTACTTCTGGAGACCTTAANTGGCTTTGGGATTCTAGAACTGGCCAGCCTCCTAAGCCAAAATGGTTCAGACTGCTCCTCCCTACCACATGGACAGCTTTCATTTATAACTATATCAAAGATTGGAAGTGAGGCACACAGACTGTATTCTGTGGTAGTTTGTGCCTGTTTTTTTCCACATGGTTTGAGCAGCTGATCACATGTGATTTGCTGAAACTCTGCTACCTGTTCCAAGAGTATATTATACACAGCTAGTGAGGTTATAGAAACCTGCAGGCCAAGCTTAAAATATGTGCAGAGTTAGCTTTAAGCAAAAAAGAAAAAATACTTAATTTAATGTAAGCATTATGTAAAGTAATTAAAATAGTAATAAGAGATACAGCATGAGCTTTGATTGATTATTTAAAATTCATCTCTTCTGCCCCTTTGTAACTTATGCCCATTTAAAACAAAATTTACTTTATGTGTNTGGATATTTTGTCTGCATGTCTATCTTTGCTTCACTTGTGTGCCTGGTGCCCCCAGAGGCCAGAAGAGAGCATTGGATCCCTGGGAATGGAGATACAGCCAGTTGTGAGCCTTGTGTTTGTGCTGGGAATTGAACCTGGGTCTTCTGGAAGAGCAGTGAATGTTCTTAACTGCTGAGCTATCTCTCCAAACCCCATATACTCATTTTATTTAGCTGTTTGAGCTTCCTCACAGTGTAAGATTTGCTCATAATGACAAGCAGACTCTCATTTACCTGGGAGTTTGATGAGAATTTAATCCCACAGGCTCTACCCTATACCTTCTGATTTCTGCCATGGGGCCCAGAAACCCATTTCAATAAACTCTAAATTGCTCTGGGGTACACTCTGGTTTAGGAAGGCACTGCTCTGTGGTGTAGGTAAAGGGGAGAGATTGTATCTNTTTGGATTCTTTGCCAATGATTGGCTTATAACATGAACTTAACCCAGTTTTTGACATGACCCAGAGGGATTTCTTCTGCAAAGATACTGCAAAGATATTAAAAGGATGGAAAAAGCAAGAGCTAGTAAAACAGGGACTCTAGGAATGAAGATCCTCGCAGGAACATCTGTCCTGGGAGTAGAATGCCCTACCCCAGGAGCCTTGGCACCTGGAGAAGCACTCGTCTTCCAGGCTAGACTCTTCCAGTGCCAGTAACTGAGACACAGGGCCAATTCTATGGGTGCATTTTTCCTGGTACTTGTTTAATTTCTTTTGTAAACTGTAGCCCTCATGCAGGCACAGTTTGCTAAAATTGTAAATTAATTCATTTTTCCTTTTTCTTGACTTTTGTGATTTAAATAAATTGTAAATAAAGGCAAGCATCAAGAGTCAGAGCTGAACTGAATAGCTGAGTTTTCCAGTCACAAGAGATTCCCTTATTGCCTTTGGATGTAGGTGCATTAAAAATGATGACATTGTGACAAGGAATGCCACATAGTCATGACAAGAGTTACATGTTAAAAAAATATGCAAGATAGTTCAGACTNTGAAAGCTGTTGATGTCAAGGATGAGGACTTGNGTTCCATTTCTGGAACCCACACGGGGAGGGAGAGAACTGACTCCTGAAAGGTGTTCTCTGTCTCCAAAGGTGTGTCATGGCATCCTCACTTATACAGACATATATGTGCTTGAACACAGGTGCACACACATGCGTACACACACATGCATGCATGCACACATAGACACACACACTTTTTTTCTTTTTTTAATTAAAGTTTTTCGTTTATTTTATATACCAACCATAGTTTCCCCTCCCTCCTCTCTTCCTACTTCCTCCCCACACCTCCCATCCATCCCGCCACCCCATCCACTCCTCCTCCTTTCAGAAAGGTGCAGGCCTCTCATGGGAGTCAACAAAGCATGTCATATTAGGTTGAGGCAGGACCAAGCTCCTCCCCCTGCATCAAGGCTTGGCAAGGCATTCCTGCATGAGGATTGGGCTCCAAAAAGCTGGCTAAGCACCAGGGACAGGTCCTGA
>LZPO01087555.1:4321-18034 GCA_001675575.1 Neotoma lepida | reverse complement strand
TGAAGTAGAAAGGAGGAAGAATAGTATGACAATTTTGGATTATACTATGGAGAAATCTGAACAGCCACTTAAATTGCAGAGTCCATGGGGTTGTGTGTTCTCTGAAAGGTTGTATTTGTGTGTGTGTGTGTGTGTAGGTATGTATTCATATGTTCATGTGTGTGGAGGTATACATCCATGTATTTTATATATGTATGTGGGTGCTAGAGTTCAATTTTGGTTGTCATTACTTAGGAGCTGCCCACCTCATTTTTTGAGACAGGNTCTCTTACTTCACTGGGACCTGCTGTTTGCCAGGCAGTCAGCCTCAGGGATCTTCCTGNTTCTCTCTCCCCAGCACTGGGCTAGCAAGCNCCGCAACCCAGAACTCAGGTTCTCCTATTTGCACAACAAACAACACTTTACTGAGTGAGTACCTTCCTAGCAACTGCGATGGAAGTTGTTTGTTTAGTTTTAATTATATGTCTCTGTGTATGTCAGTGTGTACCTAGTGCACATGAGTGCAGGTGCTCTTGGAGGACAGAACAGCTACTAGATCCNCTGGAGCTGGAGTGTGATTGTGAACCACCTGACATGAGCACTGGGAACGGACTTCTAGTCCTCTGCAAGAGCACAAACCTTACCACTGAGCCATCTCTTCAGCCCCTCCATGAAAGTCTTCAATAAGTGATGAACNATCAGGCTTATTTGTGNTTTAATTCCTGGATTTGTCAATTAAATAGATCAGTGTGGGTACACNCTGGTTAAGGAGCCCATTTAAGAGACCACTTCAAGCAAGCTATTGGAGAACAGAGCCAATGGAGTCAAAAAACAATGTTAAGATCAACTTGAAGATATTCAGGAGCTTTATGTGTGATTCTAAAATCGGGCAACACTTCATTCTGTAAACCAGGAGGGGAGGCTGGATCTTATAGGCAGGAAAGGGCTGATGAAAGTGGAAACTGAACAAAAACAGAACCGTCATTTCAAAGTTAATTTCCTAAAGTTGAAAACTGGAGGGTGGGGGTGGGGTGGGGGTGGAATTTCACAGCCAACTGACCTACTTGGAGGTGTGTCTATTCTCTCCATCTCTGTCTCTTGGTGTCTTGGAAAATCACGTAACCACAGAGCTGGCTCGGTGTTGTGTAACTGCAGCATGTGGTCCTGCTTTGCCTTGGTCTCTCAGAGCTGGTTCAAAAGACTATAGGGGCTTCCTCTTCACTTTCACAGTAAAAACGCAGGCATGCCCTACCATCAGTTCACCCGGGAGACTTACTCACCTCCACCTTGAAGACAGAGGGGGGACTTACACCCAAGCACCTCTGTGTTCTGCATCTTCATTGCCATCCTCTCTTGATCCTCTGTTAAGCATCCCTTCCCATTCCACCCTGTCCAGCGTTATATGTCAAAAGCTTTGTCTCCAATTCAAGTACTGGAATGGAAGGGAAAAGCAAAGCTCCAGCAGCCTGGAACAGCAGCAACCAGCTCAGGGAGTGTGGGCAACCCTGTTCTTGACTCCGTGAATTGAGANCCAAGAAGATGAACAAGAGAGGCCATCCCAAGAGGAGGCTGCTGGGTGTCCTGAGACAGCTCTGTCTGAAGCCAGCTTGAGCTCTGTAGAACAGTGAAAATTGTATTTCTGGGCTCAGTCAATAGTTCAATATGTAAACAGCTTGTTCCAGCCTAGATAAATTGGCAAACCCAAGGTCCAGTGAGAGGCTTGTCCTCAAAATATAAGTAAATGGCTCCTGATGAACCACACTAAGAAAGACTTCTAGCCTCCATATGCATACACCTATATGTGTGTCCCCATGTAATCATGCACCCACACATGTGTAAATGTGTACCATTACCCCCAATTTAAGCAAAACCAAACCAAACCTTTCTTTGCTCATGTCAATTTAAATTGGAGTTTTGATTGGGTTTTATAGTACAGGCCTGTAATTCTACCTTGGGAGGCTGANGCAGGAGGATTCAAGGCCAGCATGGGTAACAGTGAGATACTGTCTCCAAATTAAAAAAAAAATTTAAAAGGGAAAGTCAGTCATGGAGTACTTCCTCACAAATGCAAAGTCCTAAAACAAGCTCAGTACCATACAAATTAATTAATCAATAGTAAAATAAGAAGTGATAAATTGGTATTTTTCCAGTTACAACCCAAGTAATCCCAACAAATAAAATGAACATTGTTTAAATTTTTTCCCATTTTATTTGTGTAGAAGCTATATTACTTGAGATAGATCAAAGAATGTTTTAGTTTTTGAAAAAAATGAAAATAACATACATTTGAAAACTTTCTTGAAAAGTCCTAACACGTAAAATTTTTAANGTTTAAAATTATTGTTACTGTTTTTGAAACAAAATTGTTCAATGAATGATCTAGGCCAGATTTACATAAGTAGCTCAGATTGGCTTATACTCACAGTTATTAATGGAGAAACCTCATCTTCTATACATGAAATGAGCTGCAATGTGGGGGAAAATCAGCAATTACAAACAGCCTTAACTGAATTATTGGAGCAAAAAGCCAGTTTGTGTTACCAATTTTAATCTCATTATGATTTAACTGTCATTGGAAACTCAGTCTGCTTTTTCTGCTCAACGCTGCTCACCTCAGAAATACAAACCATTTTTTCCCTTGAAAAGGCTTTCTGAAAGAAAAAGAGTTACACAGGCAGACTTAAATT
Organism: Neotoma lepida; assembly: GCA_001675575.1. Classification (NCBI taxonomy): domain Eukaryota; kingdom Metazoa; phylum Chordata; class Mammalia; order Rodentia; family Cricetidae; genus Neotoma; species Neotoma lepida. Next base: position 15,368 of record LZPO01087555.1, on the reverse strand, counting down.
TCTGCATACCTGCCTCCACCTAATTGCCTAATGAGTCCAAGAAGCACTTTAGTGATCATTTCTCTCATTTCCACAGCTGTCACTTGAAATGACGATGCACATGATAAGTTGAAAGTATGTACACATAAGAAAAACTCATGCAAGATGCCAGTGAGGCTCTCATTAAGTCTCCAAACNTCTGTGCTTAATGGTGGGTGGCGATCCAAAGCTGGAAAAATTCCTTTGAAATTTTGATCGATTCATTTCTCTCTCAGAACCATAGCAGCACAACACGTTTCAGCTTCACTTCGGTGCCTTGCTGGCAATTGGGGTGTCTCAGAGAGTGATTTGGGCTAATGAAGTCAATGGTAATGATATTGTACAAACCTCTCTGGTAAACACAACTGCGTGGTTAATTTAATTGAACTCCCATTGTTGTTGAGAACACTGGAGAGCTGGGAAGGTTTCCCATCAGGATGTGGGGGGCTGTCTGGGGCCTCTCTTCAGTACTTTGAAGCTCTTAAAGGTGGGTCTGCATAATGTGCTTTTCCTTTGATGTCCCTCCCCCAAGTGTGTGAACTGCGACTGCTTAGCCTTATTGGTGTGTGAATGTCATTCCAAGCATTGAGCTTCTGCTTAAGCTATTTCAGAAGAAACGATAATTATGGATTCCTGTAAAAAGAGCCTGTGTTGGCATTCAACAGAACCTTTCTCTTGAGACCTTATATATGGCGGTGAACTGGAATCACATCTACAAGTAGACAGTCCCAGCCACCAGCTTAATGTGACACATTCATGGAAGAAATTCTTCTAATAAATGACTTGAAAGACCCTTGAATTCAGAGGAACTGAATGAGAAAGAAGTTCAGGAGGGATATTCCTGAAGAAAATCTGAGAGNAGCATTTTTGTCTGTCAGAAACAGATGTAGCTTTGTTTCTACTAACTATACGTTTTCATATTTTACGTGGTTCTTGCTTAGATGTACAAATATGCTTTCTGGCATTTTTCTAATCAAATTCTCTATCTTTGAGGAACCAATATAAGCACCATCTACATGAAATCTAAGTTAGAATTGACACATAGACATTTTTTCCTTTGGCACTAACTTCCCAAAATATAAGAGAGTAACTACACATAGCACACACACTGTATTGGTTATTATCCATAATCTGTACACAGAATGGTAGGTCAGGGATATGCACAAAGATGATACCATTTTATAAGAGGGACATGCGAGTCTGTGTATTTGAGCATGTCTGGCCCATTTTTTTGTTTTTTGTTTTTTGTTTTTTGAGACAAGGTTTCTCTGTGTAGCTTTGTGCCTTTCCTGGAACTCACTCGGTAGCCCAGGCTGGCCTCGAACTCACAGAGATCCGCCTGCCTCTGCCTCCCCAGTGCTGGGATTAAAGGCGTGCACCATCACCGCCCGGCATGACCCATTTTTTAAAGACAGGGATGACACCGTGTGTGTGTGTGTGTGTGTGTGTGTGTGTGTGTGTGTGTGTAGATATATATGCATATATGTACACCATATGCACACAACACAAATGTGTATGTTAGACCTTAAAGTGTGGGGTTTTTGTTTTTTTGGTTTTTTTTGGTCTTAAACCAAATTGTCCTGAAGACTTTTAATTGTTGGAATTAATTTTACAATCTCTTATTTCTCTTGCTGTCCACTTTCCTCTATTAATGGGTTTACCTGTGTTTAGCATTCTTTTTCTCCTCCAATTACTATTTCTGATGTTTCTAAGGCAGATAATTAAACTTATGTTAAAGACTGATATCAAATTAACATCCTGAGGTAAAAGTTGGAGGACAGGTTTGTTTTTGTTTTCTCGAAAGAGGGTTTCCCTGTATAGTCCTGGCTATTCTGGACCTTACTTTGTAGACTAGGCTGGTTTCAAACACACAGAGATCCACCTGCCTCAGCCTCCTAAGTGCTGGGATTAAAGGNGTGTGCCATCACCACCTGGCTGGAGGACATGTTTTAACAGGCAGTTTTGGGAGCTCACTCTAGAGTTTAGGGACCAGGTTGTTGTCTTTTCTTTGCATTAGATTTTGTTGCTCTTTTATTTATTTGTTTTTGCTCATGTAGGCCATAGTGACGTTTATGGATAAATCATATCCAAACAAACATTAAAACAGCTAAACACCTTTCCATATATATTTATATTCTCAGTTTAGAGCACAAATTCTAGTTTTCACATTAGAGTTAAAATTTTTCCCATTATAGAAATTATGGTTGAGATATGAGCATTTTGGAGGTGGAGGCAGAAGGCTCTCAAATTGGGCTACATAGCAAGTCTCCCTAATCACGAAAAGATAAGAAAGAAATGATGGTTCAGGAAAAATGAAAGAGTGGGAGATGCAGCAACACAAGCCACTTTAAATGCTCAACTTCTTAGCCTTGCTCTGAGTATCCCTCCACACAAAGGTAACTTCATAGAAAAAGTCCCTCTGCTCATGGCTCTGTGCCAGCGTTCATCAATGCCACATTCCTGGGTGACCACANAGGCAGCAGAGGGGGCTCTGCGGCTGTCTAATCGGCCCAGTTTAAGCCTTTAAGCAGATAATACAGGGGCTTACAGGCTGATATGAGGCAGGTGAAGCAGCTTATTCTTCATTTCTGAACATTGTGTCAGGTGAATCAAGGGCAAACAGTAACTAAATCAAAAGTCAGAATATCTATTTTATGTTTCTATACTTAGATATCTTTATTACTGAAGTAGAGTACTTTATTACTGTTAGGGATTTTGGAGGCCTGGTAATCAAAATATCTTCCATTTCTATTTGGATTGAGTGCATNGATCAAAGAGAAAGGGATAGACAAGAGAGAATAACCTTAATTCCACTTACTTGTGCACTGTGTCACAGTTCGGAAGCTCNGTTCTCTGACTAGACTTGGTAACTCATTGAAGCTGCCTCTGTGGAGCAGCCCTGGGTGTAGACTTCCAGCCAGGAGAGGAGGGATGGACCTGGGGGCTTTCTCTGCATTCTGTGCTCACTGCTTATTGGCTGATGNGTCCGTGAGCCTGGCTCCTCTGGAGTTAGTGCTGGGACGTTTTCAGGCAGCAGGACATAACTAATGATGTCTGCATATGCTGAGAAACCTGAAGATGGAGAAGAGACATTCCTAAGTCTCAGGGATATATAGGACATTTCAAGTCCAATGTTGGTTGTCCNATCTGTCTGACAGGCCTTATATAGGTTGTATCATTTCACTGTATTTAATCCTACCCCAGTCCCAACACCAGGCCCCAGACAACATTGTTAAGGGTTGCTTGTAAGCATTGTTCTTACTGTTTTATGGAAAGAGGAAAGTAAGTCTTAGTGAAATTATTTAACTTGCTCAAAGTACAATAATTATAAGTGTTGAGAGTCAAATCTAGACCTGTCTTACATGAAAAATTCTTCCCACCGGGTATTTTGAATGTTAAGAAATCTAATGATGTTCATCCAAGCAAATTGGATTTTTTTTTTTTACTTGAAAATCACTGTGAAACTGTGTGGTGGGAACTAGGTGACTCATTGATATAAAGTATAGAGCATGGGTTTCTTTTTAAGCTTTTTTGCTTTGAAATAATTTTAGACTTACAGAAAAGATGCAAAAATAACATAGAGATTTCCCATCGGGCCTTTGCTTGGCTTCCCTTCCTGTTAGCATCTTACATAAGCATGGCATAATTATTGAGATGGGAAATTGATTCTGGTATAGAGCTAACTAAACTGCAAGCTTTGCTCGATTTCACCTTAGTGTTCACTGCTGGCTATGACTTTTTTTTTAAGGACGGGAATGCTATTTTATGGATTTTCATAGCCCAGTGCCTGATGGGGATTCTGATTGTGGGGTGGTGATCACTGACTGCAGAATGGGTAAATGAATGGATGGGTTTTAAGTCACACACTACAGCTTGGGAATCCCTGTGTGGATTTATGTCACATAGGTGTGAAGCTTATGAAGAGATGCTGAGGCTGTGATTGAACATTTACTATAGAACTAAATTCCTCCCTAGACTCAGTGATGAAACTTTTTTAATTCTCTCATATATCACATCCTGACCCAAGTATATTACGTCCCATGACCTCCCTTCCTTTTCTCCCAGTCCCTCCCCACACCTCCCCCTCCCCCAGATCCAATCCTCCTCTGTTTCCCTCCAGAAAAGAGAAGGCCTCCCAGGGATTTCAACCAAACATGGCATGACAAGTTACAATAAGACTAGGCGCATCCCCTCATATCAAGGCTGGATGAAGCAACCCAGTAGAAGGAAAAGCNTCCCAAGATCATGCAGAAGAGCCAGAGATACCCCATTCCCACTGTTAGGAGTCCCACAAGAATACCCAGCTACACAACCATAACGTATGTGCAAAGGACCTAGCTCAGACCCATACAGGCTCCCTGATTGTTAGTTCAGTCTCTGTGAGCGATTATAAGCCCTGGTTAGTTGATTCTGCGGGCTGGCCATGTTCTTGTGCTGTCCTTGACCCCTCTGGCTCCCACAATTCTTCCTCACCCTGANTTAGTGATGAACAGACTTTTAGAATTATGAAAATACTTCAGTCTAAAGGAGGGTGAATAAACAAGACGAAAGAAAGATGCCACAGTGCAGTTTGCCAACTGGATAGAAGCTCTGGTGAAAGGTTCATATCCCCCTCACCCTGTGTGTGTGTGTGTGTGTGTGTGTGTGTGTAGTGCTTCACACTAGCAAGTGAAGGAGCCAGTGGTTTCCAGTCTGTCCTGCATTTCCAGGCAGATTGAACTCAAATGTTAACCCAGACGGTAGAAGCTCCCACGTTAAAGGAAACTGCACAGGGATCATTCCCAGGCTTCCACTTGCTTTTGGATTGAGTTAAGTTGAAGTAATGTCTATCTGCCAACCATGCTTTCTGACCCAAACACTGTTCATTCCAACTTTTTTAAGCTGAAGAGTATGTAACCTGCAATATTAAAGCACAAAATCCTTATCACTAGTTTAATGCATACCAAATAACCTGTTTCCCCTCTTGCTACCCCTTTTTACCTCTTGATAATCAAACTTAAAAAATTAACATAACAAATTATAGAAAGGCAAGAACACAGAATTATTCTTCATTAGACAAAGCTAGTGTGCAAAAATTATGAAATAGCAATTTCCTCAAGAAGTTCAATTTTCTAAAGGTTTTCTTTATTTTACCATTTAGATGGAAGATGTCATAGCACGCATGCAAGATGAAAAGAATGGAATTCCCATCCGCACTGTCAAAAGCTTCCTTTCCAAGATACCTAGTGTCTTCTCTGGTAAGTGTGCATCTAGCACAGCTCTGTCTTCTTCAGTATGCGTCATGTCACTGTTTTGTAAACCTCTGGTGTGTTGTTAAACAGCAACTTATAAGATGTCATGGCACATTCATCATGGTGTTTAGGCCCTGGAAATGAGTATAAGACATGATGTGAACCAAGAGTCCTAACNGGACACAGAGTCACTTGGAAAGATAGAATGAACATCGGTGAAACAAGAGAAAAGAACAGTGTGAAAATAATGTTGTGTGAAACAATGCCATGGAGACTAGATGAGCAGGTTGAGAGAGTGAAAGCCAATCAAAGAGAAGTCAGGGGAGGAGTCTTAAGCATAGCACTGCTCAGATCTGGAAAAGTCAGGAAGGATCCTATCACCAGGGATCACAGCTACACCTGCCATACTGAGAACTGGGCAATNACACAAGGAGCAGCCAGGGAACCAAGCATGAAAGATGATGGCTCTAATCTGTGTCTCTAAAGGCCAACCACAGGACTGAAATTCTGACAAATAGGGGTGATAGAGAGCTATTAAATGTCTNTNTAGAATGATGTGATGAGAGATTTGGGGAGATGGCTCTGTCTGTACAGGCCTGCTCAATCATACAAACTAAACTTGGCTCTGCATAACCCATGTCAAAAGCTGGACATGGTGGGGTGTGCCTGAAACACCANTGTTAGTGGGGGAAGGATGAAGTAGAGACAGGAAAATCCCTGAACCTCATTGGCCAGCCAGTCTGGCCTAATGATGAGCTTCAAGTTTAGTAATCGACTCTGTTAAAGACAGAGAACAATGAAGGACACCTGAGGTTAACTTGGGGACTCTACAAATGCACCTTCATGTATCCTGCAGCTATATGCACATGTGTGCACATGCACACACACACAGACACACAGACACACACACANAGAGAGAGAAACACAGACACAGACACACAGATACACACATACAAAGAAATGGATGTTATAATGCATGGGCCTAGCTCTTGTAGGAACTGTTTAAATACTAAGATTTTAACACCCACAGATTGAAGGACAAGGAAATGTAAGAGGATTTTGTAACTGGGCCTGCAGGATAAAAGAGGACACAGACCATTTTTTTCCTTATCTTTGTGAGTGAGTAGTAGAGAATCCTTATCAGAAACAGGAGACTATGTGTATCATTAGTAACAGTGTAAAACCCAAAAGAATGGACAATAATTAGTGAAAAAACTGTGTGCTCCAACTCCATGAAGCTGTGACAGACCCTGCTGTGGGGCCTGAGTGGTGATGGGCATGAGTGGTAAAGAATCAGCTGAGGCCAGATCCACAAAGCTTGAGAGGTAGTCATGATGGACAGAGGAGGTTCAGGAGACAGAGATACGGGTATGAGTGGGAGGGTGTATGGCAGGATCCTGTGAAAAAGCTAAACAGTCCTTCTTTCTGAAGCAGGGCAAGGGAAGACCATGATAAGGAAGTTTCAACCCTGGACAGGAGCAAGACTAGACACTGGAAATGCACACGAGCAGGCCCGGGTTTTGGGACATAATAGCTCTGTTAATTTCAGAGAGAAAAGAGGGGCCTCAATCTTGTGAGAGCTCCCAGAGAGTGACATGTCCTTAGTAACACAGGGTATCCCTCCCTTTTCGTGTCACTACAATCCAGGCTGGTGTCCTTCTTTTCTACACCTGGAACTTGATGCCATCTCTATTATCTCCCATCAGCCTTCTTCAGAACATTCTGGTTATTTAAATGTACNGTCTCAATAGTCAGTTCAGAGAACTCTTTATGAAAACTATCTTAAGCTGTTTCCTCTATCTTACTCTCTTCCCCTTCTTCATTCTTTATCTNATCTATTCTTCCTCCCTTACTCCTCCAATCTCATATAAAAACAAACCGGTAATGGGTGCCTTTGGAAAATTGAACTTTTCTAGAAAATACTGTTTTCNTGATTTTGTAAACTAATTTTGCTCAACTCACAACTCGCAGTAGTCCTATATCCTTGGCTTTCAAACTTTGTTATGTTAAGAGCTTTAAGTTTCATTAATAGAAAATGGACAAAATAACAAGAAGACAATGTCCACTTGGAACATGGAAAGTCACCCGTAGGAATTTTGTGTTGGGACATTGCATGTTTGCTGANGGAATTCTTTAGATTTAGAAATTTCTCTACGACAAGCATCTGGAAGAATTTTTTCACTGACAACATCACTGTGTCAATGGGTAAGNAGGATTGGATGTAGAGTTCTGGAATAACCCCTGTTTTAGTGTCTACTGGTATTAAACAATAGCAATAGACGTTAAAGAAGGAAGATATGCAATTTGATATTGAGGTGTTTGTGTTCACTGAGATTGCATTTCTTAGAAATTTTAAGGAGTTCCTGCCTCAGAGTTTAATTAGTGACTTTGTAATAAAATTGATATGTCTAGAATTTGTTGACCTCTTTCTAACAATATTTTCAAAATATTGTAGCCTAAGGTTTTATCTACTTTATTACTTTTCAGCGATTTTTGGCAATTTCTCTCCCCAGATCTTTGCCATGGTCTGTTTTACTGTTATTTTCTTTGTCATGCTGCTGCTCCACTCTCTGTTGCTGATTGCTACCATGGCACTCTGCACTTCCCCCTTTCTCCTTGATCCTTTCTTATATTCTTCTCACCAGTGATACAAGGCATGCATTGACATCACTATCCTTAGTTTTCTGATGTAGGAGGAAGTTCCTTGGTCCTGTCTAGCCCCACAGTCCAGATGATTCTCCCCCACATGAGCTCTCACAGCTGCTTATAAAGTAATCACTCAGAGGCTTATATTAAACTGTATGACCTATGGCTCAGGCTTCTTGCTAGGTAGCTCTTTCATCTTAAATTAACCCATTTCTATTAATCTATGTGTTGCCACGTGGCTGTGGCATTACNGGTCTGTTGACATCTTGTTGCTCCTTGGGCAGCAAGCTGGNGTCTCTCTTTCTGTCCTCTCTCTTTCCTGTGTCTCTGCTTGGATTTCCCANCTGCCCCTAAGCTGCCTTGACATAGGCCAAAGCAGCTTATTTATTAACCAATGGGAACAACATATATTCACAGCATACAGAGAGATATCCCACAGCACTGCCATGGCCCTCTACACTTCTCCCCTTCTCCTTGATCCTTTCTTACATTCTTCACAGCAGTGANACAAGGCATGTGTTGATGTCTCCACCCTTCGTATTACTAGAAACAACTATGGTGAAGGCCTGTAATGTGTTGAAAGGCTAGTTCTAAAATCATTATGGACAGGAAGCTGTTCATNCTATGTACCATTCTGTAAATGAGAAAGAGTCTTGGTACCATTTACCCAACTTTTTTATATTATCTACTCATCTTCTTTAATGGCCNTGAGTATCAGAGAAGATCTTTACCCAGATGTGGGGAACCATNCTGCAAGCATCTTCAATAGGCTAGTGGTTTAACACCACCTGAAAAATTATTAGAAATATAATATCCAGGCCCATCTTGGATCCAGTAAATCAGAACCTCAATTTTAACAATGAGGTTTATTTCTTGGGTGTCTCTTCAGAAGCTCTGATCATCTTTCTTTATAGCTTGGCTTTAAGTCAGGCAGTGCAGGTCATCCAATGGCTTTTTGTTTGGTTGTTTCACTTGAAGGAAAGATGAGGGATAAGAAAAATGGCATAGCTCCTTATGCTCACTCTACCCTTAANCCAAGAATCTCGGCAATTCATAGGGTCAAGGATGTCAGCANCTAGGCATGGAGATGGGTACTGGCCAGTTTCATAAAGCAGAACTCATGCTTCAGAAGTAAATAAGGTGCTGGAGGTGTGGGTAGGTCATTTGCCTGACACATATGAGACCCTATGTTTAATCTCCAGCACTGTAAAAGAACAAAAGTATATGTCATGTCATAGTAACCAAGTTATGCCAGCAACCACCNAAAATGAAAACAGCTAGTTAGGAAAAAAAGGGAAATCAACATCTCTCCCGGCAACATCTGGGATCCATACCTGGAATCATGAAAAAAGAATCCTATTATGATTCTAAAGCATGTCATATTGTACAGGTTGATTTGTGTTATATTCCCGATTTTGTGATGTGTATGTGTGTGTGTGTGTTTCACTTAAGCATCTCCTCTGGTATCTATGGTCTTATGACCAAAGGGGGAATCTTTGGACAGGTCCTCCACATTAGTCAAAATAGGCTCTGTCCCTGTATAGCTCCAATTACAATATTGTGTTTGTCCTTACTGGTTTTTCAATTGCAGAAATAGCTAAGGTACCACTACAGGTATGGTAGGTATGGCTACCAACCAAAGCCTGGGTTATCAACTCCTTCTTCCCTGGGAATTCTGTTGAGCTTCTTAAGATGATAGTGTAGAAGTAATGGTGAGGAGGGAGAGAGAGAGAGAGAGAGAGAGAGAGAGAGACAGAGACAGAGACAGAGACAGAGACAGAGACAGAGACAGAGAGACAGAGAGAGGATGATATATCATATATTTGGGGTATAAGGAGTGTTGGCCTGCAGGTAGAATAATCGCCCTGTGCAGAGAGGAGAGGAAGCCTGTCTGCACATTGAGAATAACAAAACACANGAGGAAAGAGAAGCAGAGAAAANGAGGAAGGGNATCCCTGGTTTCTGGCAGCTTTGTAGCTCTTGCCCTAGTTCTTGGGGACACAGACCTACAATTTCTATGAGTGCCTCATCTTCCTCACTTCATCCAAGTCTCTATCATCAGATATCAACCTTTGTGTAACCATGTGCACTACTTCTTTTTTGTCTTAAGCTTTTCACATGTTAGATTCTCATTAGACACATTAGCACTCCTCCACAACACATGCAGTAGATACAATGGCTTTATGGTTGCAAAACCATAGTAAAAATGAGAAGAACAAGTAAATATTTTTATAAAGGAGGGATTGGCTTCTTGGGCTGGACCAAATGCTCATCTGGAATGTGGCTACCACAAATTGATTAAGATTAAGATTAAGAAGAAGAGCCTGTAGGAATGCAAGATTCCAAACACACATTGTAGATATTCCTATTTGTTAGGACTGAGATGAAANATCAGTATTTCCAAGCTGATAAGTTCTATATTGATGTCATCTGCTAACTTAAATGCATGTCAACAATGTTTTCTCCTAGAGTTTTTAATCAAGTGAATAGATTCTGATCAAATACACACTACATTTCAGTTACTCTACAGCAGTGATTCTCAACCTTCTTAATGCCATGACCCTTTAATACAGTTTCTCATGTTTTGGTGACCCCTCAACCATAAAATCATTTTCATAACTATAACTTTGCTATTGTTATGAGTCATTAATATAAATATCTGATATGAAGGATAGTCCTAGGTGATTCCTGGATCAAGACCCACAGGTTGAGAACCACTGCTTTACAGTCTTTTTTTTTTAGGACTAATACTTTAATTGCACTAGAAAAATACATTACACTAAATGTTCAGGTGGTATCACAGACCAAAGTGTGTTCTTTTAGTAGAAGTTTGAAAAGTCATTTGTCCAGTGAAACCTATTACATTGTATGCTGATTGAAAAAAGACATTTAAAAAAAATAAAAATTAAAAAGCCATTTGTGAGGAAAGAATTATCCAAAGGCTAGCAATATCCTGTTGTGGGAATTTGATTTGTTTAGCCAATGATATTTGGAGTGACTATCCCTATGGGCATGATTTTCTCTGGATATGTGACGGGATAAAATTGAGGAGAAAGGTCATGTGCTCTCTCTTGGGTGGTTGGAGGAAGCAGTGGAGAGCATGACTTGTGGTTGGTTGGTCCTCATTGCCCTTGTGCAGAACAGCAGGACAA
>LZPO01087554.1:69750-83847 GCA_001675575.1 Neotoma lepida | reverse complement strand
AAATGGCATTAAATAACCTATGAATAGCAATGGATACATAAATGTAGTTTTTCCCCTTGCCCCCATCTTGCCTTGGGACCTTAATTGGAAACCACAATGGCTCCCTTATACTGTACTTTGATTCTACCACATAACCCAAGGATACAAGACAGGATTAGTAGAAGGAGAGTGACATTGGGNACATTGCCAAGCCTTCTGGGACCATTTATTCACCACCAAAAGCAGAAAGACTGAAATTTTGTGCTCCCTTCAGAGCATATTCTATGACCACGTGGCAATCAACCAATTCAAGACCAGTCTTCATGTTGACTCTGGTGTATGCAGAAGAGCTTCCAGTCTGCCAGGGGCCATTGAATAATGAGAGAACAGACACACATGGATGGTTTTCCTTAAGGATTTACCCCACATCACTGAGGGAAGTCATGGCAGGACTTAAGACTGAATCCGTGAAGGAAGACTAATTGCTGACTTGTTCACTGGCTCAAGCTCAGCTAGCTTTTACAGCCCAGTCCCACCAGTTTATGGATGATGCTGGGCATGGGGCCCACCTACATAAACTAGCAATCAAGATAATCTTTCATAGACATTGGAGGGAGGCAATTCTTCAGTTGAAGTGCCCTCTTCCCAGGTGACTCTATGTTGTGTACAGTTGACAATAAAAACTAACCAGGACAGACAGCTAGATCTTATCACAAATAAAAGCAATCTTTATGAACTGATACAAATTTATTCCCAGGGTATATTGTTATGCAAAAAATAATGTTAATATATAAAATGAAATAAATTAGACATGTAATATAGATAGATGCACAGACTGACAGCTATCTTCAAGCAAGAACTCATCAGTGGGTACTAAATCTGAGGGAACACTTATTGAGAGGCAGACTACCTGTATGACCTCAATGTGTGACCCACCTATGGTCACCCACTGAGCCATTTTACCAGTCCAGCCATGACTTTGTTTTAATTGAAACAATTCTTTATAGGCCTCAAATATTACAATTTTAAAAGCTTCTTGTTCATATACTTCTTGTTCAATTTAATTATTCATAAATTACTATATATGCTTCAAACAAATAAGCTGTTTGTCTGTTTACCTAACAAGCTGAGTCTAAATAGCCCTTAGAGGCCACTAGTAAGTAAGATTGTATTGAGGATTATATTTTATTTTTTTCAATTTTACTCTGCTTAAGCACATGTAACTGTTAAAGTGGTTATATATAAAAATACTACTGACAAAAATGAATTGGAAAAGTTAACATTTAATTTCTTGCAATTGCTTGTACAAACAGAAGGAAAAAATCAAATTAGTAAATTTTCTGCCGTAGACCTCAGGTCATGTCCTTGCAGCTCCAATTTACTTGTCTCTATTGGCATATAATGATTTCAATATTGGCAAGGAGATAAAAGGGGAACCAAGAGCAGTGTCAGAAAAAAGCCAACACAAGGTAGGGGTATACACACATATACACATTGGGGGGCAAGGCACAGGTACACACATGAAGTAGAGGATATATGTGTGCATACACACATTTGTGGAGGGAAGGAGGAAAGGCATGCATACACACAAGGAAGGAGAAGGTGTGCACATGTACACATGGGGGGGTATATGTATGCACTGGACCCACCTTGCTCATCTTTTGATAAAAGGAAGTGTTAATTCTTAATCATAGAAGGCAGTGTTTTCAGATTCTGACATTGCTTCTGTTTGCTCAACATCAATTTGTTTTATGTAGGTTAGGATAAAACAGGGCTGCACAAAAGATTGCTTAATTCTTGTACAAGCTTTAAGCACTTGCTTAAGAAATGGGTGTTAACCACAGTAGATACTGGGCTATGCCACATGCTTGGAATCTGTAAGGATTGCCAGCGACTAACAAAGCAGTTTTCTTCCTCTTGTCACCGTGTGCCACTCTTTGAAGCCTTCCCTGAGGAATATTCTTAAACAAGCTTAGATAGAGCTTGTCATGGTGTCTTATAACCATATTACTGAGCTGTTCCGAGCTTTGAATCAGCCATGTATTCTTTGTGTGACAAAGAAAAACAATCTGTCATGAAAGTGCACGGAGCTGATTTTTATTTTATGTTTTTCAATTTCACTCTGCATTGCATATGTAATGGCTACACAGGTTATATGTGACGTTCTCTATTCACACTGTCCTGGGAATACATGTGTATAAATGTTTCTAAACACTAGCTTGGTAAACACACACTACATGCTCAGACTGTTTGACCTTCACCATTGCTAATACTCTGCAGATAAACCTGTGGTTTCCTGACCATCAAACCCAATAATGTTCTACACGTAAGCAGGAGCTTTTATTTATATATGTGTTTTAATTTAAGATTAATTATGGAGAGATAATTTAAAGAAACTGTCTCAGCTTTTCTTGGTGTTTATACAATTTCCTTTCAGTATTTTAATTTATGATGAAGTATAATAATAATTCAAAATAACTATCTCAATGGTGTTAGTGTTTATATAATACTCCAAACTATATCAATTATTCTATAATGCTCTGAAATTATATAGCAAAATCAATGAGGTTATTTAAAGGCAATTGTGGAAGAAGAGGAAACCCAGTCCATTAATTTATTTCAAAATTAATTTTCTCAGACTGGAAAGATACTTCAGTGGGTGAAGCCAGATAACCTGAGATCCACTTCAAGTTGCTCTCTGACTCACATGCATACCATGGCATGAGCATGTTTGCAAGTACATGCATGAACACACATGCACAACAAATGTAAAATACATTTTAAATAAATAAAAGTTATGTTTCTCTTTCAAACCTTCAAACTAGTGCATTTTTTTTAATAGAAATTTGCTCTGTTTTTAATACTGACTTAAATGTTGAGTGACAATGCCACCACAGAGTGATATACAAATAGTCTTTGGAAACATGAAGCTTTAGGAATGAGCAATGACTCTGTTTGGGTTTGAAGATGTCCCTAGAATAAACTAGAACTGGAGGGTTGGAGACGGGTATGGAACTCAGCAGGGCTTTGTACATGCTAGGCAAGCTCTCCACCACTGAGCCATATCCTCAGCCTTTGGATTTTGGAAACAAGGTCTTGCAGCCCAGTCTAACTTCCGTCTTGTGACACCCCTGCTGTCACCTCCCATGTGCTGAGGTTACACCATGCTTGGCAGTGCATTTTTAAAAGTATTGTAACATTGCCTCTCGGATCACCAGGCTGAACACATACAAGCTCAAGTATAACACTCCAGAATGTTTTGCCCTTAGCAGTACCACAAATCCACCAGAGTCACTCTGTTGGCTAGTTTTATGTCAACTTGACCCAAACTAGAGTCATTTGGGAAGAGGAAACCTCAATTCTGAAAATGCCCCCAGCAGACTGATCTGTGGGCAAGCCTGAAGGGCATTTTCTTGATTGACACTTGATGTGGGAGGGTTCAGTTCACTGTGCGTGCTGTTACCCCTGGTCCTGTGGGCTATATGAAAGCAGGCTGACTAAGGCGTGTTGAGCAAGCCATAGGGAGCAAGCCAGTAAGCAGCATTATTCCATGGCTTCTGCTTCAGTTTCCACTTCCAGATTTCTTCCTTGAGTTCCTGCCTTGGCTTCCCTCAATGGACTGTGACCTATTGACTTATTAGTCAAATAAACCCTTTCCTCCCCAAGCTGCTTGTGGTCACAGTGTTTCTTCACAACAATAAAAGCTCAGATCAAAACAGTCACCCCGTACTTGTATCATATATCTAAATAGCATCATAAATACATTGCATTTTTCTTGACCCCTCCAAACAGCATTATCTGCCTTCTAAACAGGAGGCATCCGAGGTAAATTATAGAAAGGTAACTTATCAACTAATTAATTAAAGGTTCATTGTAATTCGCAATCTTCTTGATGCTGCATTTAAGGTACCAAGATACCATTTCCTCCTATCTCTGCTTGTGACACTTATCTCCAAAGATACTAAGATTAGTTTAAGAATTTGGATCCTAATTAAATGCATTAGAACACAGAATTGTAGAAAAAAAAAGCACTATAGCGCTGATAAAGATTTTAAAGATACCATACTCAACATTTAAAAAGGAAACCGAGATCAGACAATCGTGAGCTCTTTGAATCTTACATAGCTAGTTGAAGGCACAAGCTGATGCAAGAATGAGTAGAAAGAAGCTGAGTCCACTTGAGAACTACATAATAAATGGTAAGAAATTGAAGTTTTGGCAATATAAGTAACTAGGCAGTGTTCCACAAGGTCCACAAGTGTGGATGGCTGACGAGTACTGCTCAGAAAACACCCTGTGGCTAGAAGCACGAAGCCAGTGAGACAATATTGCTCCTTCTCTACAAGCAGCAATAAATGGGCTCCCAATTATCATCTCAGAATTTATCTTTAGACATTCTTTGTGAGAAGCAAACATGCTTGACTACCACATATTTTATCAACAGAAAATAGCAGCCCTAGGCAGTCATGGTAGCACATCCATGACATCTCAGAACTCTGACTAATACAGTAACAGCCAGCTCAGAGTGAGTTCCAAGCCAGCCTGGGCTACAGAAGGAAATTCCTGTTTCAATGAACAATAACAACAACAGGTACCAACATAGTAGCTGTGGTAGTTTGAATGTAATTGGTCCCCATAATCTCATAGAGAGTAGCACTATTAGGAAGTGTGGCTTTGTTGGAGTGGGTATGGCCTTGTTGGAGGAACTGTGTCACTGTGAGGGTGGGCTTTCAGGTTTCCTATGCTCAGGATACCACCCAGAGTCTCGGTCAACTTCTTTCTGCCTGCAAGATGTAGGACACATAGCTACTCCTTCAGGACCTTGTCTGCTTACATGCTGCCATGCTCCCTGACATGATGATAATGGACTGAGTCTCTAAAATTGTAAGCAAGCAACCTCAATTAAATGTTTTCCTTTGGGGGCTGGAGAGATGGCTCAAGAGGTTAAGAGTACTGGCTGCTCTTCCAGAGGTCCTGAGTTCAATGCCCAGCAACCACATGGGGGCTCACAACCATCTATAATGAGATCTGGTGCCCTCTCTGGTGTGCAGGCATACATAAAGGCAGAATGAACACTGTAGAGATAACAAATAAATAAATCCTTTAAAAAAAGTGTTCCTTTTTAAGTGTTGCCGTGGTCATGGTGTCTTTTCACAGCAATAGAAACCCTAACTAAGACAGCAACCTTTAATCAGATGCACAGGGGAAAAGATTTTGAATAAGGGATATATTCACTGCTATGATCAAAAACAACTTAGAACAAAAAGGAATTTGTTTAATGTACAATTCCCAAGGGATTGCTATCCATCATGATGGAGAAAGCACAGCAGCAGGAGCTGGAAGCCAGGTATGGCAGTCAGGAAGCAGACACATCACAGTTCATCCACACAGAGAGAGAGAACAGGAAGTAGGGCCTGTCTATAAAACTTCAAAGTCTGACCATAATGATGTCCAAAGGCACCACTTCCTAAAGGCTATATAACCTCCCCAAACAGTGCCAATGACGATGGGAAACAAGTGTTCATATAGGTGAGCCTGTGGTGGGGAGGGCACTTCTCATTCAAACCACCACACTTTCCAAGTGTTTCCATAGTGTGACTAAGGAAGCAGGATGGGAATGAGGGACAGGAATGTAGTCACCCTCTGACTAAGAGTAAGTAAGCAGAGAAAACTTTTTGCCCTCAAAGTGAAAATCCCCTTCTATTTTAAGGAACACTCCCTCACTTTAAAGAGTCTCTCAAGTGAGTCACAATTACATCATATTCTCCAGGGACAGTTGCTTTCCAACGAATAAGCCTTTAAGGCATTGATAAGAGAAGAAAAATGTAATCTGACAATGAGGAAGGGAGCTGGACCTTTGCAAACACCCTGTCTGTTCTGGCCTCCTCAGTCCACAAAGCTGTCATGACTACAGAAGCACAAAGATCCCCCTGGGGCTTCCCAGGCTTTTCGGCAGCTAGTGGCCCCATAAGGCCTCCGTTTTGCCTTTACATGTTATGTCTCCAGGGTAGAAAAGTGGGTATTGTAGTGGCCTTGAAAACTTGCAGCTTTCAGGATAAAATCTAAGTGTGCACTTTAAGTCAGGCTGGAAGAAAATATACATGAATAGCTGCTGTTTTCTCATTCAACCAATTAAAATGCAAATGATGGTACCCAAAATTACCACGGTCTACACTCCAGATGTTCCCATCATTCAACATGCTGTTCTTGCTTCATGAATCCTCCTGTCTCTCTGAATTTGTTCTACCACATAGGCTTCCTTATGAAAACAGCTTGTTTCTTAAATAATTTTGTATCATATATTTAAGAAATTAGAATTTTTAAAAACCCTCATTTTACTAAGTAATAAGGAAAATAGATCTTCATTTCCATATCCCCAAAATCAATTATGACAAAATAAATTAGCGACATATGAATTGGCAGATGACCTATTTATTAAGTTACATTGATAGCTTTGTAAAAATAAAGGTGGCCCAGTTTTCCCCAACAGCAGGCAGGGAGCGTTCCCAAATCCTCAAGTGGGATCAACTGATTCTGCTTTGAACCTCTTGGGCATACACACACAGACACGCATACCAAGCCTAGCCTCTCTCTCCATCAAGAGAAAACCCTGCTTTTATCATGAAGCATAGGGCACGTTTCCAAGCAAAATCAGGGTCACTTGTTTGACAGCAGCTATCACTCGAGAATTTCAGTGAGTAAACACCATCCTAAAATGAGCACAACACAACACTTACCTTCAGAAGCAAGGTTGAGGTCTGCATTATACATGTTTTCCACTGATTCTAGAAACACAGGGAAACCTGGATACTCTGATTAAAACAAATGGTTTGAGTCACTTTCATCTCATAGTCCTGTGATGAATATTAAATGGTATATCTTAAACACCTCACCACACTCGGGGGTATATAGTGTTAACTGTCCACACAGATGGGTACTCTACATTGTTGACAGAAGTGGCTTCACAAGAACTTATAAGTTGGGAATTTACTGGCTCAAGAAATGAGTATTCTAATTGTATGTTTCAGGCATGATGGAGGGACCAAAGTCACCAGGTATTCTGGCACTTCACATTGAGACTAGGCTGATTTCAGTTTCCAAGGAAACTTACCTTGTGGTGGTAACAAAGCCACCAAGAACTCTAGGCTTGCCCATCACCAGCTTAGGAATTCCTATAGAAGTACATTCTTGGCCTGCATCTCAGAACTGATTGCTAATTTAGCCTGAATGTGGTAATATTCTCACTCTTGCCCATCCTGTGATCACAGTGATGGAATATGTTCCTTATCTGGGCCGAGGATGGACTGTGGGAGGGATGGGTTCTGCAAAAAGGTGGTTGCCATTCAAGAAGGAAAAAGGATACTGATAAAGATGAAGATGCCCACTGGAACGATATTGCAAGGTTGAGTGTGAAAAGTGCTGAAATAAAGACAATCAGAGTGCACTGAAGGAATGAAGACACAGGACATACAACTGCGATAGGAGGAGGGAAAAAGTGGCTGTTGTAGAACATGATTCTCTAAGCAAAACATTCACCGTTTTCATCAGATCGACTGTGCCTGTTTGCAAGAGTCAATCACAAAGAGGCCTGTAGACTTGACATTCCCTCAGAGAAAGAAGGATTAAGGAGGGTCATTGGAGTGTCCAGTCATTCCTTCTAGCCATTTGTATGCAAATCTGCACCAATTGCACAGATCTAGAGCAGTGGCTCTCAACCTTCCTAATGCTGCAACCCTTTAATACAGTTCCTCATGTTGTGGTGACCCCAACCATAAAATTATATTCATTGCTACTTCATAATTGTAATTCCACTATTGTTATGAATTGTAATGTAAATTTCTAATATGCAGGATATCTGACATGTGACTCCTGTGAAAGGATTATTCCACCCCCAAAAGGGTTGTGACCCACAGGTTGAGAACCACTAATCTAGGGAATGTGCTAGTGTAGATAGCCTGAGGAAGACTAAGAGAAAGAGGTTCCATCTATGCTGCTATGGTGAAGCCATCATCCATGCTGGGTATATAGGTATTATACACTATTTTTAGTCAGTGTTCTAGTGCTGTGAAGAGACACCATGACCAAAGCAACTCTTATGAAAGAAGGCATTTAACTGCAGGTTGCTTACAGCTTCAGAAATTTATACCATTATCATCATGGTGGGGATCATGGCAGCCATGCAGGCACGTGGTGGGGCAGTGGCTGAGAGCTACATCCTGATTCTTTAGGCAGAGAGAAAAAGAAAGAGAACCTAGGCCTGGCATGAGTTTTTGAAACCCCAAAGCCCACCCCCAATGACATACTTTCTCCAACAAGACCACACCCTACTCCAACAAGGCCTCACCTCCCAATCCCTCTAATAGTGCCACTCCCTGATGACTAAGCTTTTAAATATATGAGCCTATGGGGGCCATTCTTATTCAAACCACCACACCAGCCTTTCATTGTAGCTACTTTGTAATCACTCATGCTCCTGTTAGGGGCCCCTCACCCAGGCTCTGTAAGGAAACCTAATAAACTCATTTGGGCCCCCTGGGTGAACATGGATGAAATTAAACTTTTGTTTATCTTTGGGACCTTATGAGGAGGGAGTAGATTTTTTTTATGTATCTCCTGGGAAAGGAATTCTCATAACAGGGGCATTTCCAAAGCAGCTGATTCAGAAAAAAGCTCCTGAAGATCCCTGGAGTAACATAGTCATCCTAAAATCCTGCAGAGCCACTGTAGGGTGTCTACCCCTGAGACGAAAGGCATGCCCACAAAAAGCTTGTACCGTCTGTGAATTCTCACAGCAACGCTACTATTAACACCCAGAAAACTGTCCTGATCCAAATGCTCACCACCTGAAANTGTGGATTAATAAATGCAAATAGCCATCCAATGAGACATTATGTGGACATAGAAGGGGATGAAGTGTGGATGTGCATTCCTAGATGGATGGATCCCACAATGTGATCATCAAGTGAAAGCAAGTAGACTCAGAAGGGCACCTATTGCATGACTCCAACCATATGAAGTGTCTAGAATATGGAAGCAGAGATAGAAAATGGACCTGTGGTTACTTCCAGGGTTAAAAAGGAGGACAGGGAGGTAAAAGCATGCAGCTTATTTAGAGGAGATGAAAATATCAAAAATGGACTGGGGTTATAGTTGTCCATTCCTATGAATAGACTAAAAAAAACTTACTGAACTGTGTATTTTAGCTTCAGTATCCATTTGAATGTGTGTGGTGCTGGGATTAAGCCCAAGGCCTCATGCATGAAAGGCAAGCACTGCTAAGCAACATCCCCACCTGAACTCTATATTTTCAATGGCGGACTTGTTCGGCTCGTGACTCACATTTCAAGTTTTACAAAATAATATTGAAAAAAAATAGGCAAGACCTCAACATGAGTAGTGTCAACTTCAGTATGTTTGAGGCTAAGGAATCAGAAGAAGCCTAAGGTATAAAGGGTTACCTCACTTGGTTTGCGGTATTCGTGTGGGCCTACAGCAAGTGCTGTGGCATGGAGCCTAGACTCCCTTTCCACACCTAAAGCACGGATGGCTGCAGCTTCTGGAAGTGTACCTACTGATATCCCACTGCATCCTTTCTGGGAATGGTCCTGCCTGGCCAAATCCCCCTCAATGCTGGTTATGAATATGTGATGACCCAGAGACCCATCAAAGGGAGTCGCAACAGCCTCTGAGAGTCGTCTGTATGCAGACTTGCATGCAGGAGGTTGAAGCCTTTGTTGACTGCCTCAGGTCCTAACACCTCTCCCACCCTATCCTACTTCCTTCTCTTCCCTTCCTGCACAATCTTCTTTCCACAGTCCCCACTCCTTACCCAGAACATTGGGGGATATAATTAAAAGACCAGAAAATTAGACCAGGGCTAGACTCTAGAGGACATTTATGGCTATGCTGAGGAATGGGAGTTCCTGTGGGCTATAGGAAAGTCTGAATTATTAGTATGGTTGGGGAAAAACAACTCAGAAACTAGGTCAAAAAACAGTCTAGAATAAGAGGTGACAAATGACAAAGATGCAGGTGAAGAGATCAGGAAAATGGGTAGAGGGAGGTTATTGGAGATCACTAGGATTATGGAATTGCATATGAAGGGAAAAGGACTGGCAAGGTGGCTTAGCAGGCTATGGTGCTTGCCACCAACACCGATGATCTGAGNTCAGTGCTCACAANACACAAAATGGAAAGAGAGAAGGGACTCCATCAAGTCATCCTCTGACTTCCACACATGTGCACACACAAAAGAAATGTGAAGAAGGGAGAGGAGAAGGAAGTAAANGAAACAAGCACACTTTGGAAAGCNTTGTAGTAGAANCAACTGGTTTTGATGATCAATGAGGTGAGACCTAGCAANAAAGAAGGTGGAATGAAAAGTCTACACAATTCCAGCCTCNGAGTTGGCTCTCAGTAAGAGCAACCTGAGGGTATCTTTGGGGGCCTGTCAGAAAACAGAACCCACACGACTGACAGAAGAGAATACACAGCATATCCAGGTTTGGCACAGGATAAGGCAAAAATGATCTAATGAGGAGGTAATCATGGAAGTAACAACTGTCGTGGCAGCCTCCTTTCTGAGGATGAGGTACAAAAGGGAGACTGGGATTGCTGATGTAGAAGTTTGAAAGAGGCATCTCACAGATCTGAGACCTACACTTGAGGAGTNTATGCTTTCAGCTGCTGCTGCTGCTACTTCTTTCTTTAATGGGATCCCATGGAGTTAGGACCAAAACCCTGAAGAAGTNATAGTGCTCCAAGCCAGTGATACTATGACAGGACATAAAGGATGCAGCAAAGATTATTCTGGAAGTGTTGAGAAAATCACACACAAGAACTTACCTCTACTACTACAACAAACTACTGCGATGTGACAAAGNACTGCAAGGAAGATGGAGTTACAGCAAGCAAGCAAAAAGAAAAGAGCACTACCTCCAGCCACTACTACCACAGCCGCCGCTGCCACCACCACCACCTCCACAGACACCTCCACAGCCACTACTACCACAGCTGCCATCACCACCACCACAGTCACCACAACCACACCACAGTCACTACAATATTGATTACTACAACCACAGACATGTGACCACCACAGTCACAACCAGAGTTGCCACCACCACCACAGTCCCCAAAGTTGTGACTACCACAACCACAGCCATGATCACCACTATAGCCATGATCACCACCACAGCCATCTCTAGTCACCACAACCACCACAGCATGACCACAATCANCACTACCACCACCACAGCCTTATTGGGTCCCTCTGGTGTTTCTGATTGGCATGCTTACATTAGTCACTTCATACCCATGATCCTCTGCTTCCTCATCTTATAAGGGAAGTTCACACTGGTTCTTCCTTACAGTGTTATGGAAAGATCAGTGAAATAATACTTGCAATTTGGCCTCCAAAGTGAGGTTCTTCCCCAATAATAGAGGAAGAGAGAGAAAGTTAGAGATAAAAGTTAGCGATTGTTTTTGAAGGGGCCATAGCTCAGGCTAGACTGAATTTGTTAGGGCTGTGTGAGTATCTTCTAGATCCATTTTGTTTGACATAGAGTTTGTGACCTTGCCTGAAGTAAGGCTGAAATGTCAGAAGAACAAATTCTGAATAAGGCCTTACAACTTCATTACCATAGCTCTTTGCTGGTGATAGCCAAANGGACAGGATGACAAACAGAGGAAAATAAATATACCCAGGAGCTGGGAAGAAACTAAAAAGGGGAAAGACAATGAAATCATNGTTCTCAGTTTCTAGCACACCCAGGGGCTGGTGGGGTACTTGCCGTTCATGACCACCNCCATGTTCCATCCCCGGCACNACATAGAAGTAGCAATAATCTAGCCCAACCAGAAGCACCTAGAAGGCTATTTGAGCTGAGTACAGTCACACTNCCAAGACTCTGGATTCAGTAGGTCTGGATGGCAGGGACTGAGAATTTACATTTGCAGCAAGGTATAGCCAGAAGTTGCCCTGGTCCTGCCCAGTCCTGAGGTCCAGACATATCTCTCCCACCCGTGGTCCCACAGCCACTTATAAAATAATCACTCCAAGGCTTATATTAATNACAAACTATATGGCCTATGATGGCACAAGCTTCTTGCTAGCTAGCTCTTTCATCTTAAATTAACCCATTTNTAGAAATCTATATGTTGCCACATGGCCATGGCATTACTGNTCTGCTGACATCTTGTTGCTCCTTCAGCGGTGGGNTCGTGTCTCTCTCTACTCTGCCCTTCTTCTGTCTCTCTGCTTGATTTCTTGCCTGGCTGTAAGCTTTCTTGCCATAGGCCAAAACAGCTTTATTTATTATCCAATGGGAGCCACACATATTCACAGTATACAGAAAGAGATCCCACAGCAGCAGGGTCCCAGTTGATGCCAGTCTAAGCATGGTGTGTGAGGTAGGAAAGGTCCAGATCATTCAGAGAAGAGCTGCAATCACTGGGTAGTCTCTAATTCAAATTTTTAAATGGGGGTTTATTAATTGAGTATCAACTATATGCCAGAAGTTCACAGACATCATTTAATTTAATAAGCTCAACAATCCTAAGAAGTTGGTGTTGAGAAATTTGTCAGAGGATTTTCAAGTTGCAATTCAGGCAGGCATGGAACATNCCCAAGTCACACCTCTAGTGAGGCAGTGATAGTGGCCCTGAGACCCTGAGTGGCCCAATTCCAAAGCCATATGTTCATTATCTTGGATGCTCTTAATGACTCTCTGCAAGCAAAGTTAGGAGGGTAAGGGGAGACTTAGATGAGAAGGTTCTACAGTCTGCTATGAAGTTAGAGTTGTCNTCAAGACAGAAGCTGCCCAATTTATCTTTCTAGGTCAGACCCACCTTCTGCAATCAGTGCTCCACTACCTATGCACCTGGCATATGTCTGGAAGCAACAAAAAGCACACAAGCAACAGCTCNGGTTTCATTNTTCCAGNGCTANACAAGGAACCACAGGGCTGGAGGGAAGCACANTGATGCCCTACCCTGGCCCTGGGTCTTCTTACGTAAGAGAAGGAGCCTACCGACAGATGGTAGCAACACAGGTAGCACTGGTCAGCAAGCATCATGGACAATGACTCAGCAGGAGTGAAAGAAGGGAAACCAGAGCGGATCCTCTCTCCATCCAGTCAGTGTTTCTGCCCTTTGTAGCCCTGTTTTCAACTCATAGAGTACTTGCCTAGCATGCTTGGAGCCCTGGTTCAATCCCCAGTACTACATAAATCAGGTGGTGGTAAACACCTGTAAACCCAGTACTCAGCGGGTAAAGACAGGAGGCTCAGAATTCCAGGTCACTCTTTGCTACATAGTTAGTTTGAGGCCAGCTTTGGATTCATGAGACCCTGTCTGAAAAGTAAAAAGTCCCCATTCTTTTCCCTATCTGTTTAGTCTTTCAGCAAGCATCTGTTATCTAGCATGTGTCATCTGCAAGACAGATCTCAAATGAGGATCTTTCTGGGGCTGAGGTCTGGCTCAGTGGTAGAGCAGTTGCCTAGAATTTGCGAGTAAAAACTTGGGTTTAATACCAGGGCCACATAAATAAATAAATAAATAAATAAATAAATAAATAAATAAATAAATCCTGTCCTTTCTCAAAAATGCTAGGTCTAATGGGAAAATATTATAGTTAGACTATGTGGTCCTCTACAGATTGTTGCATACTTGGTCTCCAACAGTTGGCACTATTTTGGGTTGTTGTAGAACCTTCAGGAGAGGTGGGGCTCTCTGGAGGAAGTGGTTTGCTGGGGTCATGANTCAAGAAGTTCTTGCTCCTGGCCCTTACTATGCTTTCCATACCCTAAAAAGTGAAGATGCTTTTTCACCACACACTCCCATCAGCATTGATGTTCCGCCCATGCATGTGGCTACACAACCGTGGATGGAACCCTTAAACTGTGGGCAAATAAACCCTTCCTCCCTTAAGTTACTCCCCGGGGTATTTGGTACAGCAACAAGAAAGCTAATGCATGGAGACAGATGGGTATCGGCACCAGCCCAGTGAAGAGAGCTAGGGCTGACTGCAACAGGATGCTGAGGAGGACGGGGAAGAGGCTGAGGTCCAGCTCAGGGCCACAGGAAGTGCAGATGACTCTGGGACCGCACTGAATGACA
>LZPO01087554.1:23634-33864 GCA_001675575.1 Neotoma lepida | reverse complement strand
CCCCACTTCGCTCCTAATGTTTTGATCCATTTACCCTTTTCCAATTCTAATGAACATAAAGCCTGGCTCCTTGTGGCTCTTTTCCCACGACTAACCAGAAATGCCCAATCCATCTTCCCTAAAGGAAATTAAGGCCGCATTAGAGACATCATCACCCTGGGCTCTGTGGCTCTTGCACCCATTTGCTGGTTTGCAGGACTCTAATACCCCCCACCCCTGTATTGTGTAATTTTGAGGGTCTACGCAAGTATTTCCATTTTAAAGTACAAAAGGATGTGTTAGGACTTACCTCTGATTACCTTACTGTTCAGAAAGATTTTTAAAAGCTCATCTTAGTTTTAAATCCTTGGATTTTTGAAAAGCACGCTCTGGAAATGTGATAATTGAATCTGAATCTTGGGAATCCAAATATTTGTCTTTACTCAGGCAGTCGGGATGCTCCTGGGCGCTTTGCCGTTTTCGTATGTGGGCGATGATGAAGATGGAGTGTTTTCATATGTCATACCTTGAGCTTTTTCCCCTAGGGAACAGCATACCCCCCCCCATCAGGTGCTCCACTGTTGTTTTCCGCATAAATACCTTTTCAGTCATTTGAAAAGCTGGATAGCGCTATATGTTCGGCATATAATATAAAATATTTTACATTTTGGAAAAGTTTAGAAATCCCAAGTAGAAAAACTACAGGATGCCAATGACAAGTTCACATTTTCCTGTCTGAGCAGCTCAAACGAGTACTTGCTGTTTCAAGCTTTTTAAAAATCATGACATTTGATGGTTTGAATAGTAATGTGGACTTGACTGTTGGTTTCATCAATGGGATTTACAGCAGATCCTTTTGTTTTTATGGAACAGGTGAATTTCACTCACTATGCTGGTAATTTTCAGAGTATAATCACAACATAGAGTACCTTTTGAAGAAGGCTTAGAAAATTAGTGTGTTTAAATTCTTAAATGTAATGTGTTTTTGGAAAATCCACCATATTATTTTATGTTTAGTTAGGAACCCAGGTTTACTTTGGATCTGAAATAAAAATACCACTTTAGGTATCTTAAGATCTTTGATGCTGTCATTTGAGGATATATTTGTGTTTAGAGCCCTGGAATTCAGCTTCTTTTAGGTTAGGTAATTGTATAGAATTAGCTCTTTAGGAATTAATTTTAAAGTGCCTATAAAGATAATATTTAAAAGTTTTTATTCAGGAACTTATTTATACTTTAGAGAGGCAAGACATCAATTTTATACATATAGTTAATTGGAATGATCTATAGAGTATTATCTTTCATAAAAATTAATTGTGCCTGAGTGTGCAATCACTTTGTTCCATATTTTTTCTGTAATCAAGGATTCAGAAAACACTCAGCAGACATTCCTTTAATTCTTGATATTTGAAAAAGAGATGCAAAACCTTTATTTCTAAATGATTTAATAGTGATTATCAATGGCCTTAAGTCGATTTGTCATTTGTGGGTCAAGCTTTGGATGAAATAAAGTATCTTAGATCAAAAGTAGAAATAATTTTTTAACTGTAAAACTATAGAAATTATACTTCTATTTAGATATTTAAATACACTCTGTGGCAGTGTTTTGGATTGAACCCAGGTCTTCACATATGTGCTAGGTAAGTGCTCTGCCACTAAGCCACAACCCCAGCAAGACTTTCAGTAGTATTTTTAGTAATTTAATCTTCTGGTATTCTGTAGTAGTTTATGAAATTTCAGTTTCAGATTATGGCATTTTACATCATTGAGTAGTCTATTCAGTAATTATGCAATTGACACACTATTAAGTGTATGTAAATGTACATAAAGAATACTGGACAAGTGTGCGGCTTTATGACTAACTCAGTACACAGCTGTGACTTGACATGGCAGTCATAGCTGTGGCTTCAGTGTAAGGTAACTATTTTTCTGTGGTTCCTGTGTTTGCCATGTGATGGATTGCCTCAGGTTTAGGATACGTAAAACGATTTTTCACTGATTTCACATCTCTTAAAATTTTGCCAGCAACATCTTGCCCCAAGAGCATCTAACCCTAAGAATGCTTCTTTGTCTTTCCCCATACACCTGCTCTGTCTAGCATGCTATAGTGTACACACTTACAAGGTTTTTAACTTTTGTTATATTTTAACTCAAAGGAGCAAGCTGAAAAAGAATACAAATATTAAATCCAATAATAAGAACGTTAAAGTCAAATAAAAAAAATGGAAGAAAAACCAAGAAATATACTCAGACTTTTAGAGCTAGACATGAAACACACTGACATAAAATTTCAGTGTTCTATTAAGTGACTTTATTGCTCATAAAAGGTGTCGTAGCCACGGAGAATGATGCTCTCCATTTACAGAAGAGGCAGGAGAGCAGTCCCAGTTTCCTGTGAGTGTCTGAGAGCTGTTTGGACAGGCACTGTTTATTTGTTGTGGACAGAGGAACTGTTAGGGCTGAGGTGGGAATGCAATGTGTGGTGTCTTTGGATGCTTCACCTCTGTGCTTCCTGATTCTTCCTGTGCATATTTGTCCTATAAAAAGAAGTTTATCTTATAAAACTTTCAGTTTGCTAAAGGCCTGTCTTAAAAAGCCACCCTGGTTTTGCACAAACTCTAGGTTGAACTGATGATGATGTATGTTGATCAGAGTTATTGGGTTATGCCTTTCGACTAGATAATGATAGTAATAAATTGTGTTTTAAGTGAGGCTTCTGTTTTTGTGTGCACTGAAGCATACTCTTGACCCTATCAGGAGCAGTTTTATTTCAAAGTCTTAATTTAAGAGTAACCAAAAAGGGTCTTTTTCAAGAGGAATTTAGATAAATTTCTCTCTCTCTCTCTCTCTCTCTCTGTGTGTGTGTGTGTCTGTGTGTGTGTGTCTGTGTGTGTGTGTCTGTGTGTTTTGATGGCGATGGTGATGGCATTAGTCACAGGCAGTCTCGTTTTTTAAAGACATGTCTGAGCCTTAGCTATATGATACCCAAAATGATTACTGGTGACTTAAGGCCCTGTGGAGTCTGGGCATGAGTTTTGTCAGTTCAGTTCTGGGTCTGTCAGCTTGTTGGGTCAGACAGGATGTGATAGTAAGGATCAAACTGGGGCTGATTATGATGGGATGAGATTGGAGAAGGGATATCCTTTTCGCTCAGTGCATTTTTATGTCTGCTATCTAGGTTATAACAGCTACCAAGGTATCAAGGTATTGAGGAAATTGAGTTGGTAATCAGAGCTGCTCCAGGATCCAGGAGCGTGAACTCAAAGCAAAGTAAATTTCCAACCTCGAGGGCGATTTCCTCCAGACTGGGAAAAAAACGAATCCATCAGTGTCTCAGTGCAATCTCTATCTCTTGTGAAACAGGGCTGCTTAGTGGAGCTGGGTCAGTGCCCACACCCTCCTAAGCTTCAGTCCTTGTTTGGAATCACATGGCCTCTGTTCTGTTATCACAAAGGTTACTTAAAAACAATTTCCCAGCTTAGAGGATTTTAACCTTGGCTCAGCTCTGAGGATGTATCGATTGGATGTGAGCATAGCAGTGCCCCTGTTTCTCAGCCCTGGGCCTTTTTGTGATGACTTGCCAGGACACTTTGCAGGTCTGTTTACCTGTCCAGACTTCTCATAGCTGAGCACAGAGCTTAGCCCAATGCCTATAAAAATTAGACTCACAAACCTTTTTCTTTCTCTCTCTCTTTTTAAAAGATTTATTTATTTTTTATTTTCTGTTTATTGGTGTTTCATTTGCATGTGTCTGTGCACCACATATGACCCAGAGAGGTCAGAGAGGGTGTCATATCCCCTATGCTGGAGTTACAACCCGTTGTGAGCCACCGTGTGGGTGTTGGGAATGGAGCCCAGGAAAGCTCTCTTGCTGGAGCAGCCTGAGCCACCTCTCTGGCCCTTCTGGTGTGTCTTATGCCAGTTCTTTTGAGATGTAATTTATCTTATACAATTAGCCTCTTCCAATTTTGTATATTCTGGAGCTTGAACTCTGCTGAACATGCACTCTGNCCAGACTATACCTCCACCATCTTAAAATGTGCAACTTAGCCTGGGGGTTGTAGGTAGCTCAGCGGTAGAGTGCTTGCCTCATGTGACGAGACCCTGGGTTCAGTCCTCAGCACTGCAAAAACAAAGCAGACAACACTGAGGCTTTCTACTTTGACCACTTTAAGAACATTATTATCGCTCAAAGGAAAGTTTGAGCCCATTAAAAGTCACTTCCCTTTACTCTGTGTCTGTGTCCCCAAGGATTTACCTTTCTGGACATTTCTTACAAATGAGCTTGTGCAGTCTGTGGTCCTTGTGGCTGGCTTCTCTCACTCAGTGTAAAGGTCTTCCTACTGAAGCATGCAGATACCAGACTTCATTCTTTTTTATGGCTGAGGTACATTGTCATGTGGATGTACAATGCTTTACCCATCAGTTGGAGAACATTTGAATTGTTTCCACTTTTTGTTTTGTGAATAAAATTGCTACCCATATTTGTGTCTAAATTTTACATGAATTCGTAGAAGAAAAGTTTTGATGACTCCTGGAGTTATTTGTTTTGTAAATAGGCAACTCCCCTTTTTACTTCTTTTGTTTCTTAGACTTCTTTTCTCTGCATTCTGGATGTACCTTGTTGTAGTCCCTCCCACAGCAGGATAAATGACATTTCATCCTTTTATCCAGGACCTAAAATGTCCACTGAGGCACAGAGAGTTGACGACAGTCCAAGCACTAGTGGAGGAAGTTCTGATGGAGACCAACGGGAGAGTGTGCAGCAAGAGCCTGAGCGGGAGCAAGTTCAGCCCAAGAAAAAGGAGGGGAAGATATCCAGCAAGACAGCCGCCAAACTGTCAACCAGTGCCAAGAGGTACCAACTCCTGCCAGCTTTGGATTTGCTATCACGTTATCACCTTAAACTCGTATTTTCACTTGTATTTAGTCACTTTTCTGGAATGAAGGTCATAGAGTTTATAGATTTTCCCCCCCTTTAATATGATTTTTAAATGTGTTTTTAATTGTGAAAACCTTTTAAAGCCAATTTAGAGTCATAGCATATTATAAAATCTGTCCTTGTAGTGTATTGATATATTTCTGTCTTGTTAGAAAAACATAAGCAGGACATTATAAAAGTATAATTTGATTTATGGTTATTTGGTCGTGAATGTATTTTTCTGTTCAGGAACACAGAATAGACATTGAGAATCTCTTGATCCGCACTCCCCACTGGGGAGTGGGGAGATGGCTCAGTGGGCGAAGTGCTTGTTGCTGAATCCAGATTAGTATCACCCATATAAAAACTGGACATGGTGGGGCATATCTGTAACCACAATGGTCTGAGTGGGGTGTCGGGGAGGAGAGTGGAGGGAGTGTGTGTGTGTGTGTGTGTGTTGGACACAGGTGAATCCCTGTAACTCACTGGCCATCAAGCCTTGTTCAGTCAGTGAGCTCCAGGTTTAGTGAAGAGGTCATATCTCAACAACAAAAAACAAACCAGGATGAACAGGGAGTGAAAGGGGATGTAACTGATGTTAACTTCTGGCACACACAGAGACACACCCACATTCTCTCTCATACTCACACAATCGTGCATGCATGTACACACATACACAATTACTGAAGTCATTATTAAGTGATAATTTAGTCTGTTACCCTCCCAGTTGGTAAAGTCAGAAATGCTAGTGTTAATGCATCTTGATTTCATTACATTATGTGGGCTTGGTCTTGATGCAGGTTTCTCCTCTCCCTAGAGAATGGATAGATCTGGAAGGGAGGTGCTTGCATGATGCTCTCTATCGCTACTTCAACCTCTTACAGTGATTGGCACGTCAGTGGGCTTAGAGGGAATCTGCTTTGATAGTATTATATTATAGAGCCTGGTGCTTGGAAGATAATTTGAAAGGCAGATTACATTCAGTGGACTCGTGCTTGCTCTTATTTAATGCTCTTTAATACCTTTTTAAAGGNTAAACATAGCAAATAGGAAATGCAGGTGTTAATTTAACTTTCTTCTCACCACATGTAACTTCTGGTACAGGGAAACCGGAATGTTAGAGAGAGAGCAAGGAAGGAGATAACATGATAAATGGGGAAATCATGGGAATAGGGAGAAACAGAGTGCTAGGGAAGTCCCAGAGAGTCCACAGGGATGAACCCACCTTAGACCACTGGAAATAATTGATAGGGTGCCTGAACTGGCCTGATCCAGTGATCACAGGGATGAATACCCTAACTGCCACCATGGAGCCCTCATCCAGTGACTGATGGAGACAGATGTGGAGATCCATGGCTGGGCACCAGGCAGAGCTCCAGGAGCGCAATCGATGGGAGACAGGGAGCCCTCTATGAGCAAGGGACTACGAGATCATGATGGGAGGGTGTACAGAGATGGCCTGCCAAACTAGTGGAGACGCATGAACTATGGTCCCATAGCTGAGAAGCCCCCATGAGCCCTCATCCAGAGAATGATGGCTTTATAAGTCGTTGGACGATATAAATTAGGGAACTCCTTTCCTGAAACCCAAAGACTGTGAGTCCTTCTAACTGAGTCCTATCCACAGACCTGGGGTGAACCTTTGTGGGCCCTCTGGTGAGAGTAATGGTGACTGGTCAGCAAGACATTCAAACTAACTAGATACAGGGTATCCAACCTTTNATATTGTGCTGTGGCATTGGGATCTATACATGTTTTGGGCCACAGTCGTAGCTGTCCTAGATGCATGCAGCCTGTGCATTCCTGCCTGAATATTCACTTTTTCCTTGCCAGGATCTCTGACCACTGTTGAGGTTATATAAAGTCAGATAGCTTTAGGTGTTTACCAGTTTAAACTGGAACATGCTAGGGTGGGAAAACGTTTCTGTTTCTTTTTGCTGTCATACCCTATGTCCAGGGCACCTTAGCAGGGTGACTTTTCTCTTCCTAAGGTACAGTGCAGACACTTACTCCTGCTAAGTGGGACTAGGGTAGGGTGAATAAGAAATGTCAGGAGTGGAGAAATGTAACATTTAGGTAAAAGCTGGTTTGGGGTGGATGGGTAAGACTGTCCAATCCAGATCTTATGCAGTTCCCTCTAGAAACTTGAATCCAGCCCTGAGCTGCTGACACTGAAGATTTTCAGAGCTCCTTCAGGCAGGGGAGAGAGGACTAGACAGGTCTGTGGGGAGTAGTCCTGCTCACTTGTCCTCCACTCCCCTGTGACAGGTAGGGGAGAAAGAGGACTAGACAGGTCTGTGGGGAATAGTCCTCAGCTCCCCTATGACTGTTAATCACTAGAGATTTCTTTAGTTGGGAGCATCCCTACAAAAAAATCCTCAAGACAAAGTCTGCCTTTGAAGGAAGGTTTAATGTTTAATGGGGACCTTTTAATTCATTTTACCACAGTATTTTAGAAAGCACACCCTAGTGATTCCATGAATAAATTAGGGAAGAACCCCCACCCTTTTTTGGCTCTTCGAGACAGGGTTTCTGTGTGTAAAAAGTGTCCTGGCTGTCCTGGAACTCACTTTGTAGACCAGGCTGGCTTCAAACTCACAGAGATCTGACTGCCTTGCCTCCCAAGTGCTGGGACTAAAGGCGTGCGAAAGACCCTTTTTAAATGGGGGATAAAGCCAAGTGTAGAGATGTTTTCTGTGTCTCGTCCTGGTTGACACCCAATAGGAAATCATACTAATACTGCTCCAGTAAGAGGTAACTTTTAGGTGCTTCCTAGAGAAAACAGTCCCTTTACTGGCAAAATCATTGAATCTGTGATTGATGAATTGTCTGTATAAGGTGACAGTATGTGAAGCCATTCACTGTTGGTTTTACGTGTAAAAATGCTGTTTGGTTCCTAAATTGTTTATATAAAAAAGTAAGGGTTGTTTTTAAGGTTCTAAAAGTGTGAGAAAATTGAGAATTGTGGAAGAGAAGGGGGCCACCTTCACACCCATGCAGCACTGACCTTGTGCCTAGTCTAGCCAGCTCACTTACTTCTTGCTCTCTGTCTTAAAGGTTTGAGCTTATTTCAGGAATGAGGCTTTCCTTTGGTACTGGGGTTTTACTTAGGACCTAAAATAAAATTTTAATTTTTATTTTAAAAAATACATCAAAATTTAGATGAAGAGTTTTCCTAAGCATTATCATTCTGTGAGATAAGCAGTAGCAGTTAAAGCTTGTACAAAAGAGACAAGATCTGCTTGGAACCCAGGTTCCAATACTTCATAGCCCTCTGACTTGATCACAGTTTAGTGTCTTGAGTCATACTTTCCTCTTGCTGCAGGGTGGAGATGTGTTTGAGCTAGTCAGACTGGCTAGAAACTTAGTATAAAGCCCAGGCTGGTCTTGAACCTGAGATCCTCCTGCTCCAGTGTCCCAAGGGCTGGGATTACAGGTATGCTGCCATGCCCAGCTCACTCAATTTTCTTTTTTGCAGAAAGATAATGGTGCCCTCCTCAGAGAGTTGTCGTGAGTTTGGATTTTGCTTATAGTAAGCTCTTGAGAATGGGTCCTGTCAGTTAGACTTCATGCCAGTTACTGTCTGTGAGGATGTTTGTCAGTTCCATTTGGTGCAAGCGTTGACACAGTGAAGCTGATGTTAATCTCAGGGACTTAGTATTGTTATTCTAGGGCTACTTGGATGCTGTAATTAACCCATTTTGTAGTAACTCAGGTAAAGTGCTTTTCGCTTAGAGGCTCAATTACTAACTGAATTGTAATGCTCGAATTTTAAGATTAATAATTACTGTAATAAATCTACTATAATTGTAGAATTAATGTGTTGTAGAAATGTTTCCTTAAAATATCTTNTTCTTGAGGTATCACAAAACAGTGCTGTACACTTTTAAGTGTTGGAACAGCAGTACAAACTTTTGCCTTTTTTAGAGTCAAGACTGAAGGTTANATCTGTGACACATTCCCCTTTGAGAACAGTTTTATCTTAAAGACTGGCATGGTCTTACCACAGTTGCTTCTCTTGAAATGTCTACGCTGCTCTGTGATATTTGCAAATATGTAGTTGGACAGTTATATGATGTCTAAAATGACAAATATATACAATTTTGATTAAATTACTAGTCCGTTTCATAAAGCATCTATTTTGAGGTTCTTGTTGAATTGACTTTGCCTCTTTCACATTGGTATTTCAATAAATATGAATTTTAAATCAGATTTATTTCAAATTAGTTTTGCTCAGAGTTGACATTGTAATGTTACTGGATTTTCAGTGTAGTGCCATTCTAGAAGGAGTATTTGGTTTTCAACTTTATGTTTTTGTTAGGCTGAAAGGTGGATTTCAGAACATTCCAGTGTGGTCTTTTGTTCTGTGATGGACTTATCAAAGTTTGCTTGTAATGACTGTGTTTTCTTGACATGTACATTTTAAAGCTTTTCTAAGTTTTGTAGTCGGTAGGCATTTTACAGTTGATGCACACACTTAATTGATGATCTATGTCATGATCACCTATGTCAGTGATCTCTTAAAATGACAGGTCCATGATACTCATCAGCATTCAGAATTAAATTCTAGGCTTATGTGCAATGGTAGTTGTTTTTTTCTAGAGACTGTTTTGTCATTAAAAGTATGAAAATAAAATTAGTGTGATGAGAATAAGCTGTCTGGGAAGGAAATGCTTAGTTGGTTAGGAGTGCTGATGTGTCTTAAGGCATGCAGTCTATGGGATATAGAAGTCTAGATGCAGGGCCTGGAAAGATTGCTCAACAGTTAAAACAGCCTACTGCTCTTCTGAGGACCCTACTTCCGTTCCCATCACCCATGCCAGGCCGCTCACAACCACCTGTAACTATAGCATCAAGAGATCAAGAGATCTGACATCCTCATTTGGCCTCCTTGGGAGTCCACACACACATGGCTTACACAGAAATAAAAATAAAATCTTAAAAAAAATCAGGCCCATCATTGGGAGGCAGAAGCAGGTGGATGGATCTCTATGAGTTCAAGGCCAGGTAGGACTACACAGGGAGACTCTATTTTTTTTTTTAAAGGTAGAGAAAGAAGAAGAAAAAGAGTGAAAGAGAGAGGGAAGAAAGTCCAGGCACAATGAAAGGTCTTAGCTGCTAAGGCTCCACTTCCCTGACTTTAAGCCCAAGTGTTCTTGCTGTGCTGAGTGAGCCCTGGGTGAGCGAGTGAACTTTCTGCAACCCAAGATTTGTGTGTGTGTTGTACATGCAGACTGTTTCATTTTTCTCAAGTGTATTCATAGAGCCCCCGTCCTAATTTTGGTTCCTCAGTTGAATCTGAATGAATTATTGCTAAGCACCCCCTTCCC